>CM021100.1:547018629-547274706 GCA_007115665.2 Sequoiadendron giganteum
ATTAAACCCTCAACCCTCAATTCTCAACCCTCAACCCTTAATCCCTCAACCCTCAATCCTTAAACCATAAACCCTCAACCCCTATACCCTCTATCCTTTACATAAGACCCTCAACCTAATCCTTCAACCATATACCCTCAAACCTATACCCTAAACCCTGAACCCTGAACCCTTTAACCCTAAACCCTTAAACCCTTAAACCTTCTACCTTATACAATCAGTCCAATACCCTCTACCATTGACCCTAACCCCTCAACCCTTAAACTCTAATACCCTAGAAACCATCAACCCTATAGGTCCTCCACCCTAATCTCTCAACCCTATACCCTCAACCCCTATTTATTTCTCTCTTTCTATACATCTCACCTCTCTCTCCCTCCCTCTCTCCTACCCTCTCTAATTGTCTCTATCTACCCTCTCCCTCTTTCTATGTACCTCTTGTTCAATCAAACCCTGCCACCCTCTCTTGCTCCCTCTATCTATCTCTCTATCTCCCTCCCACTCTCTCCCACTCCCTCTCTCCCCCTCTCGCTCAGGTCTCTCCCTCTAGCAACCTACCTAGGTAACTCTCTCTCTACCCTCTCTTCATCTATCCCTCTCACCCTACCTATATAAGTCCCTCTCACTCCACCCCCCTCTTTCTCTCCTTCTCTTAGGTCACTCCCTCCCACACCCTCTCCCTCTCTCAGGTCTCTCACTCACACTACCTCTCTCTCCCACTCCCTCTCTCACACTCCCTCTCACCCCCTCACACTCTCAAGTCTCTCCCTTTGGCACCCTACCTACATAACTCTCTCTTTCTCTCCATCTCTCTCTCCCCCATATCTCTCCCTCTTCACACCCTCTCTCTCTCTCCCACTCCTCTCTCTTAAAATCTCAATCTCCACCCTCTCCCTCTCTCTAGACTCTCTCTCTCTCTCCCTCTCCCTCTCCCTCTCCCCCTCCCACCCTACCTAGACAAATATATATCTCTCTCTCTCTTGAAATTCTCCCTCCCTCTAAAGGCATACATACAAGCATAATACATATGCACATACAATCCAACATACATACAAGAATACATGTACATGTGTAGATACAATCTTACATACAATATACATGCATTGATACATGCAGGCATACATACATACATGGCATATAAGCATACATGTACATACAAACATACACATTTATAAACATACATTCAGTATCATTTAATATAAAGCAAGACATAATGCAAGTGTGTTATACTACACTCGCATTATGTCTTGCTAGAGATGTTCCCCACAAATGCAAAAGACCATGTCAAAACTGAGATATAATGTGAGTGCATTATAATGCACTCATGTTATATCTTGCTTTGGGAATCCCCAAGCCTTGGGCTTGGTATTTTCCTTTGAATACCAACCCAAAGACTTGGAGGGCATTCCCAATGACCAGAGACATGTTTTTTGCAAATTCTACAATATTTCACATAATCGTGTTTGTGCTCATCGTCGAGATTGCACGTGGTTCAATATCAAACAAATCGAACATCTGGGTAATGTTAGGTTCTCTCTTAGCTATCCAACAATGTAATTTTTTTAATTTCTGACAATGTTAAGCCTTTCATCCATAAACTAGACTCCATTCTACAATTTTTATTTTTTTTTAAATTCAATTAGTTTCCAAAATTTGTTGGGGTAGCATGGCCAAAATTTTGTTTTTCAGGAACTGTCCACTTCGAAAATTAGTAAAAAATAAAATATTCATTAAAAAATTATCAGAAAAATCATGCATCAACTACATACTATTAGCTAACATTTGACTGTAGCAATTTTAAAAATACTAAAAAAAAGTTCACCATGCTAGGTTTGTACAAGAGTTGCTATGTTATGTTTTTCTGACAAAAACAACACCAATTTGTGTGTGTCCCTCTTTTGAACCCCTTAATCTCAACCATTTTTAAAATAAATTAGTAGTTTAGAAACTAGACTCGGAGCACTTTGATCCTTGTTTTTGTTCCAAGGTCGGTATTTCCTAATTTTAGAAAAAAAAGTGGCCACTTAGACCCCCTTTTTGGGAACCATCTTTCTGCACTTACCCATAAATCATAGACAAACAATAATCAACTTATAACAAAAAATCTACACAACAAAGGTAGATCCAAAGTAAGGAAAAACAATAAGCATTAGCCAACATCTAGATCAAAATATTATAAGTGCTTCCAAAGATACAGATACTAGAATGTATCACATTCATTGATCTCAATCCCCACCTCAATAGGAGAAAGCAGACCCAGACAGAAAAAAAGGCAGCAACATGTCCCTAACAACAAAGCCAATAAAACAAGATGTGGATCTTAGACCCCATCATTCAAGAAATAGGACTCAAAACCCTCCTTATTTATCCACCTCAATAGGAGAAAAAAGTCACATGGTGTAGATCCATGATCCCATCAGCATTCTCTAACTCCATCTTAATAGGAGACAAGAGAATAAAACCAGAAATAGAAAAAAGGACCATGAGAGTCCCCTTACACCTTCACCAATCCCCATCAACAAAACTATTATCCACCTCAATCGGATAAAAACTAGATCTGGTGGAGAGAGAAACAAAAGGAGAAAAATTAAACCCCCAACCAAACATAGGAACATGCTCCACCTAGATAGGAGAGAGATCCACCTCAATAGGAAATTATGTGATCAAGAAGAGGGTAAACCAACCAATAAATATGGCAGCAATAACTCCCTTTATAATTGATACCATCTAGGTTTTCAATAAAAACCTTAAGCACATCTTGACCAACAACATCATACTAGAGAAATTTGACCCCATCATATTGAAAGGCTTCATAGTCCATATGGGGATCTACAAAAGCTTGAACTTGGAAGAAAAATATTCTAGTAACACCAAAAAAAGTTGGGTCTTTTGATAATACTTTGTGTAGAGCCCCAACAGTCCAACCATCAACAAATAAATAGGAATAGGGAGAAACACTGCACCCTTTAACTCCTTCAACAAGGACACTAGGAAGCTAGCATCCTCCAAGATCCAACCCCAAAGGAAAAAGAACACATTCAAAAGACAAATATCTAACCCCACCATTTTCATAAGCATCATAAACCACATGGGATTCAAACTGGATCCCTTTAGAAACAAGAGCATCTGGGACTGCAAAATAGACTTTGGTTGCAACCCAACCAATAGAAAAAATTAATAACAAGGGCAACAAATTCTCCCTAGTAAACAACTTCAAAAAAGAAACTAGCATCCTTCAAAAATAAATCTAACCCTTCAATAAAAAAGGCTTCATAGTCCAAAAGGGGTTCAACACCAAGCACAACAACATGAACTTGGAACAACAGTAGCCAAACTAAGCAACAATCACAACAACAAAAGAAATAAGAGCAACATTGAGAGCCAAAAAATGAAAGTCCTCCTTATTCGGACCAAGGAACAACAAGGAGCCACACTCAAAAGAGAGAAAGAAACTCAATTACACCCCACAAGCATTGAACAAGCACCTCCAATGAACCAAAACCCACATAGGGAAAAAAACACAATCTCCACAAACAACTCCAGGTGGTAGAAAGGAAACCCCCACAAGAGAGAAGGCACCCATATAACTTCAAAGGACATAATCGTAGCCAAACATCCAAGGAAGGGGAGTGAAACCCTTCCTCCACCATTGCCCAACACAAAAACTCCAATTAGCGATGCCCCAAACAAAGATCTGTCTAGCTCCAAACACCTCACAAGAAACACTAGACTCCAACTTGTTGATGGTGAAAATGACACAAACAACATTAAACAAAATATATCTAATCTATTTCTCCTAAAAAGGAAAGACAACATATGGTAGCCTAACTCCCAAGGTCCTGGTAGTTGGTTCTCAACTATCTGGTGTCACTCAATTGGTCCATGCAACTGTATTATTCAAGAGGCCTTTGTTGGTAATAACGAATGCAAGCAATGATAGATTCATCAATATGTATTTAAAGAAAAGGGGGTTTTAAATAAAAGAAAAAGATATATCAAGGCATGTATTAGTGAGACATGAACAAAATTATCTAATATCCGGACATATATTTTCAACAACGAATATTCCTCCAGTAGATCAAGAAAACCATAACATAATGCAATTTACAGGACACAACCCATACCATTGCATGCATCTATGGTGCTTAATTTAACCATAACAATCACACATCATAAATACTTTAAATATTCCAAAAGAACAAACTCCCATTCGTTGTTTAAAACATAGATCAACAGACTTTCAATAATTTAATCCATAGATAACTTAATGAAATAATCTTTAAATCTGGTTCCTTCTAATGATTTTCATCACATAAGAAACACTTATGCTTTAGCACAATCACTAGCATACAGATAGACTATGATTCATTAACCTTATCTAGTAAACTCAATTCCAACACCATGTTGCGTAAAACCTGTATTTGTATTTAACTGTAACTGAAAATAACAAAGTATCTCTGTAAAAACTATGAAAAATCCTATCTGCTACTATCAGGTGGCTAATCTTATTCTCATCAGTTGACCCTTACAAAATGATACCCCAAAGGTATATATAGATGTACAAAATATGAAGTCCTCTCTATCTAAAGTTGAGATCCACCTTTTTAGGAACTTAAATTTTCTTGGAAACTCAGATCAATTCGATCTCTAGTTCGCATATTGATCACTTAGTAAACTGGAGAGAAAAGGAGAGAAGAAAAGAAAGCCATGCACTAATAAGACTATTAGTAATGCATGTGAATGAGAAAAGAAAACCATGCACCCATAAGACTGTTAGTCATGCATGCGGAGTTTTCTTTGAAGCGTACTCATCATAACTAGAGAAGACTTGTTGAAGCACATCCAGATCCGGTCCATCAATCCAACTATCCTCGAACTTGATCCTCTTTAACTCTATAGCAGAAAACTTGCTCATATCTCTTAGCTTCGTCACTTTCCTTCTTGCAGCCTTCACCTTTTCTCTAATATCCATCAATCAATCTAATAGTAGATCTTCTCCATCATCTCCTTTTTGTATCACCTCTTGAATTCTACTATCCCATTTCTCTTTCATTTGACTTAAAGGAAGGCCTTCTTTAACTGGTATATCAACACTTACTAGGATAGCCACAACAGCTTCTAGTTCCTCAAGTTGTTTATTTAGGTCCTTACTAGAATCCTGAACTTCATTCCTATGCTTGTATATGAAATTTGATCTCAACCAGATTATGCTGGAAGTCTTTTCCAAGAAATTTGTGTTGTCCTCTTCAAGGATTGACTGCTCTAGTAGAGTGGATTTTGGCAATTTATTAATCTCCTTCAGCTTCTGGATATACCCTCTATATTCCTCCTCTTTTTCTCCCAATGCTTTAGCATGTTGACTCATTTCTTCTACTAACCTCAAAGCTTTCTCATGAACCTCATAACTACTTTTTAGCACCTCACCTACTTCTTGATTAAGCTTGTCGGTCCATTTATCCATCATCCCAGCCTTACTCCTTATCTGCACCAAATCATCCACCTCTTTCTTGCTAAGCAAAATTGGCATCTCTATGGAGGTAATTTTTTATGACTTCGGAGTAGAAACATTCTTCAAGAAGGCGTGTAATTGATCTAATCGAGCCTTAAGCTCATCCTTTCTCTGTTTATCCTTTAATATTCTTGATTTGGTGGATGATACTACCACATCAATTAGGTTCATCTATTGATTCCTAGTGGGTCTCCCTAGATTGACTGTGCCTAACTGGTAATCAGTTAGCTGCATGTCCCCTACATCCTTATCTACCACTGGTATTGTGCACTCAACAACAATTTCTCCTCCTTTTGGTTGTCTAGTGGAATGTAGAATTTTAGCCTTCTTCTTGGGTCTTTCTTTTTCAATCTCTTTCATCATGTCCTCCCAATTAAGAGGTTGTGAGGGTGTCACTGGTCTCTTTTGTAGATCAATTTTTAACCAAGTAGGAGCAATTGGAGTAGTGGCCATCATAGTTGAAGAGGAAGAAGCAGTTGTAGAGGGTAAAGGTTGTAACACATTGACCTTAGATTGAGTATCAACCTCTTGCACATTTTGTTGTTCCTTCTCCATACTTTCTTATGCCCGCTTCTTAGCTTCTTCTCTATCCTTCTACTCGTGCACTCTTTTATCTTCTTGTTCCTTCTTCAACCATTCTTCTTCCAACCTCTTCTCTTCCAATGACTTGTTTCTTTCTTCTTCCAATGCTTTGAGTTTATCTGATACTTCCTTTTCCTTTCGTAATTGCTTGGCCAACTCTTCAACATCTCTCTCTTTTTGCATTCATTCTACTTCTTCCTTCTTCTTATAGGCTTCTTCTATTAGTTTCAACTTGGCCTCAAGGGCTTCTCTCTCCCTTCGTTGCTTAGCCTTTTCCTCCTCTAGATCATGAATCTTCTGCACCATCTCTAGCTTATCATTCACTTCTTTGGTCTTGAGCTCCTGCTCCTTTTTCCTTTTTTGTATTAGCACTTCATCAGCTCTTAGCTTGGCTTCTACTTCTTGTTGCAGTAAGGCATCTTCTTGTGCCTTAGCATCTTATACCTTTTGCTTCTCTACTACCTCTGCATGTGCTTTAGTATCTGAGGCTTTCTTGGCTTCATCAAATAGTGCCCATTGGTCTTCCTCAGTCAATACATGTTCAGTTTCTAGGGGCATCTCTTCTTGCACATCTTTTTCTGACAAGGTTTCATCAGTGTCAATTGCAATGTCAGGAATCTCGACTTCTGCCTCCTTCTCCTTCAAGATCTCAGTCGTATCATGAAGAGTGCCTCTAGGCACCTCTTCATCTTTTTGCTCTGTATGTGGGACTTGGGCAGACGATTCTCCTGCAAGTGATGTTGAAGCCACCGCTCCTTTTGGAACATTTCCTTCTAGTGCCTCAGGTTCATCTTGAGTCGGATCTTCAAACTCAATTTCTTCTACATCAGGAGGGAAGAATTCCAAGGGTTCTTTGGGAGGCATTTTCCTTCTAATTCTCTTATATCCTTTCCCTTTCTTAGGAGCTGGACCTCCGGGAGTTTTGGCTTTGAGAACAACCCATTAGATACTCCTAGCCCGTACAAGTCTCCCTATTTGCTTGATATCAATTGTCTCCTCAACATCCCAATCCATCGGGTCCAAATTCTTGGTACCTATGTTCAATGCTTCATACAAAGGATCCAATAAAACCCCATCATCTATTAATGTATCTGGAATATCATCTTTGACCCCAAATTCTACCATAAGTGAAACAAGTAACCTCTCATAATTCCTCTTTCTTAGGTCATACTCATCTTGGAGATCACTCCAGAAGTCCTCCAGCAAGTTGAAGTGCTTGTCAAAGATTGAAGCCAATAATGCATTCATTTTATTCTTCAGATCAAAATATTTCTAGGCAGTGTATAAGCCCAACTTCAAATGCACTAGTTCACTGCAAATCACTTTAGCTCCCACAAGATCTGGGCAGCTATACTCACCCAACTGCATTGGGAACTTATGACAACTTGGCTTGTGTTTCAATGCCAACTAGGCATTAACCCCTAGAGCTTGGTAGACAAACTCCATCAAAACCACCCTATTGCTGCAGCATTTTGGAAGTAAGTGGGGATGACCCTCAAATCCTGCCAACCTGAATTAAGTGAACTTGGGGTATTGGATATACCAACATCCCCATTCTGCGATAAAGGCCATGGCCTCCTGACTCAACCTGTACCCTGCATCTCCATTAAGTTGATTAATAACCACATATAAAAATGCATCATTAACCCTTCTAAAGTGAAGCTCAAAAATTTGTAGGGATAGCTGGTTGTAATGATTCCAAACTTTGTTTTGCCCGTTAGCTTCTCCCAATACACCTACTCTGTTCAATCTTGGGAAGATGCCTCCTCTGGCTGTTGCATAGATAACATAAGAGGTCATGAAGAAGCTCTTATTTTCCTTTATTTTGGCTAGCTAATCATGTATGGTATCCAAGACAATCATAGGCCAATCAAACTACTGCTTGCCATCAAAGATTGTCTGAATAAATGGAAACATTCATTCCTTGAAATGAAATGCATCACTCTTTCCAAAAACTCTAGATAACATCATTATAAGATCTGATACCTCCTTGTAAAATTCTTCCCTCTTTGGCTAATCTGAGAGCTTGGTCAAGGACTTCTTCTCCATTCTTAACCACTTCTTATTTAAGTGAACCCTATTGGCCTCCTTGTATTTGTTGTACATCTCCAAAGCATTTGCCTCATTCAGTTGTGCCAGGTTCTTCAGATTAGGGGAACTGAATATAAGTTGAAACATTTGAGGAGTTAGGTCTATAATCACATTGTCCTGTGAATCTACACATTGTCGAGTGGCAGGATTGTAGGCTCCAGCTACTGTCATTATCAATTTCGGGCACTGGATGGAGAGGAAACACAATGATGTGAGCCAAACCAGACTCAACTATTCTGCCAGTTCTCTCTGTTACATCCTCAATAAGTGTTTTTGAATACATATCGTAATTGAATGGGCCTAGATTGGTGTCAGTTATATCCACCCAATCAGATTCCACCTTGCTAACAGTGACAGCAGGACCCCTATGGTTATACCTCAAGGTATAAGGAAGTTGTTTTGGTTTAATCTTCTTAGGCTTAGTTGATGTCTTCAAATTTTTTGCAGGCTAACTCCTCTGAGCAGCTTCTCCTGATATTCCTGGCATTCTTTAACTTCCTGCAACAAAACCTTAAATTAGATCTTTGAACAAATATAACAAAATATGCTTTAAGATCTTACCCTTTTATATATATACTAGAGGCGGAAACAAGTAGAAAACGTTCTAAATAGTCTCTTTTAAAACACTGTCAGGATCAGAGTCAAAATAATTATTGAGTTCTAGTAATAACAAGGCGAGACTAGAGTCAGAGTTGGAACAGTAACCGAAATCAGAATCGGAACGAAAACCAATTTGGGTTCCATGAAGTTTTTCTAATTTTATATTCAGTTCTGGTTCCGCCTCCACCTGAGTTACCAGTATTTTGAAAGCCTGCTTCTTATTGTAAGCGGAGTTGGAGACAAGATGGAAATGGAATCGATACTTTCTACAAAACATGGTTCAAATTCTAAATCGATTTTGATCTTGGTTTCGCTTAAAATAACCATGACGTCATAAATGCTTTCTATAGGATAACAAATACTAAGATCTAAGGACTAGGTCATACAAAATGAAAGGGGCTTCAAAATAACTTATATAAGACCATCCCCATATGACTGTGAGGAAACCATAATAATTAGGGCATCATATTTAAAACACAAAAAGCGTGCCAAAACCCTAACTTAGTAAACCCTCGATTTCAAACAATTTAGGGCATGATTTTTTTAACCTAATTCTAATTAACCAAATGAATGCACAACTGGATTCCTAAGACAAACAGTAATTTATCAAACCCTACCCACTGTAAAAACATAAACTAATCTACCAAACCTTACAAACAAAAGAACAGTAACTAATCTATGCCATTTAAAACCTAGGGCATCACCGTACGGTCACGTTTAAATGTGAAAATGACTGAGATAAAAACAAAAAAATGAGCAACCAAAACGCAAGAAAAATCAAAACAAAAACAAGAACACAGAACGCAAAGAAGAAACACGAAGAACATAAACTCACAAGAGAATCGAGAGTCATGAAATCGTGAGAAACCCACGACCACGCAAAACAAACAAACAAAAAAACACTAAATAAAATGAAAGAGAAGAACAAAAACCCTACCTCAAACGCAAATAAATAGGTTAACCCTCTAAGATGATTACCCATGTGATTATATCCCTTTCGATCGAATCACACGTCCAAATGCTCCATTGCAACTTTACTTTGCTCTTGATCTTTTAAACAATGAATAACTTCAAGTTAATCCGTAATTAAGGTTAAAACTGCAACTTCGCATGTGCATGGCACCTGTCATCAATGCCATAAATGCAGCAAATTGGAGCCAGTACTGCAGCGAGAACTGGCTCATTACTACAATGCAACTTTAGTAAAGTCAACGGCCAAAACGGTGGGAGCAAAATCGGAGTTGGAATCCAAGTTTCATATTTGGTTCCCATTCCAGTCTCGATTCCACTCACAACGAAGAAAGTGAAACAAAAAGTCAAAACAAAACACGAAGACCAAAATAAGAAAAAAAAAACATAAAAACTTAAGTCAAATAAACAAAATTAAAGGCGAAGGCGCAGGCGGAAAGAGAATTGATTTTGAAACTTGAACAACGTTCAAGCTTAATTTCTACCCTGGCTTCGGCTCCGACAAAGACAAACCTAAAAGACTACAAAAAGACCATTGGAACCGGAAGGAAAGAAATCTTTAAAACAAGTTTCAAAACCCAATTTAGTTATGGTTCTGATTCCAGCAGACAAACAAAAGAAAAACAAAGTGTTGGAGAAAATAAACTCCAAACTTTGTTGAAAACAATCAAGGATAAAAGCTAAAAAGGGGACCCATCCTTTTTGACCAGGGAAAAAAGATGGGGTGGTTATGCAAGGCATAACAAATGACGACTCGGCTGGGAAAATGGTTTACCCATTTTCAAGACACCCAAAAAATTCAATCACCCAAAAACCACTTAGCTTATGAAACATGCTAACTTGGATAAGATCAGATATACATAGGATAAGATTGAGATGGAATCTCAGATGTATGTGCTCATGAATATTTTATGAATTTGAGTGTGTGCTTATATTGTGCATCATTCTCTATAGATACTTTCTCTACTTCTGAACAACCATACCTAAGATTCAAGCTACATAGGTTGATTCCTCTAACTATCGTGCAATAAAATCCTGTGTATTGCTCCGCTGCCAGACAGGCATCCATAGCCCCAATGAAGATACCTCTAGTTCTCTCAAAGCATTGCTCTATTTCCAGACAGGCATCCATAGCCTCGATAGAGATACTTGATTCACCCATTTGATATTGAGTTTGCCTTTTCTTTCTTTCTTTTTTATTTTTTTTTTAAAACTTCACTTGTAAAAATCTTTTATGAACTTTCCTCAATACTCAAATACAATTAGTCTAAAATGTGGGTTGAGAACTACCATGGATTTCATGATAGTCTTGGAATCAGATTTTTCATTTGAATCAAAGGTAGAGCCACTCTAAAGCTGGTAGGTATTTACTTAGGCAGATGTTTTATCTATTTTGGTGACAATTTTTTTATCGTAATTTATGAGATATTCACAGTGTATCTTCTATGCCCAAATAACTTTTCAAACCAACATTGGAATGATCATAAGGCATGAGTTTTAGAACGAAATCCTTTTCAAATATAATGATGAAAATACCTAAACCAACTTCTCTCCTAGTGCCATGTAGCATACTTTGAATAAAAACCCCTTTTCTTGAGATGAATAGAAATGAAGATCCCCAACGAAACAAGACAAAACAAAACAAACAAACAAACAAAACAAAAAAAACATAAAATCAAATAAAGACCCAATTACATATGATACAGTATAATACATTCTTTCAAAACATCAGACCTTTCATGAACCAAAATAGTGCTTGAGAAACTGACCATTAATTGGTAATGGAACAGTTTCTCCTATCAAGGTACTTAAATGAAAAGCATTCTCACCTAGTATCTCAGCCACTTGATACGGACCTAACCAGATTCTATCAAAATTCTGGTGATCTCCCTTCTTTTCTCCGGCTTTATCCCATAGTAATACAAGATTTGATATCCTAAAAGCTTTTATCTTAGCTCTTTTGTCAAACCAGCGTTTGAAAACAACCTGATGCTTAGAGAATTTCTACAAAGAAGCATATCTTTGCTCCTCCATGTTAAGTAAATTGAGTAACCTGACCTCAATCCTATCATCCTTGGTATAAAATTTATGCATAAACTTAAGAACAGGTATTTGTAAATGAATCGGGAAGACAGGGTCTCAAGGCCATAGACTAACTTAAAAGGCGAATTACCTAGAGTTGCTTTGGTTCGGGTTCGATCTGCCCATAAGGCAAATCTCAACTGGGTGTGCCAGTCCCTAGGATTGTTTTCTAGAAATTTTCTTATCACTTCCAACAGATTTTTATTAGTGGACTCAGCCACTCCATTTCCCTGAGGGTAGTAATTAGATGAATACTTCAGAATAATTTTATGTTCATAAGCCCATTGAATGAATTTAGTAGAAGAAAAAGCAGGGCCATTATCACATACCAAAGCAAATGGAACTCCAAACCTGGTTGTGATGTTCTCAGTCAAAAATTTGATGACCACCTCTATGGTGTTGTTTTTGCAGGGTTGGGCCTCGGTCCAGCATGTACAGTAGTGGTTGCAGTCAAAATGAACTTGTGTCCTGCAGAAGAATTGGGATTAATAACACCTACAAAATCTAGGGCCCATTGAGCAAACAGTCTTACCTCATACACTGGTTGCAAAGGCATTGCCGGATTTATTTCCCTGGGTGCAGAAGTTTGGCATACATGACAGGTTCTGACATGTTGGTGTGCATCCCAAAATACATAAGGCCAATAATAGCCTAATCTAAGAATCTAATGAGCCAAAGCATCCGTAGATCCATGTCTTGTTCCATGCCTTCCATGAAACTCAGAAATGGCATTCTTGGCCTCTTACTGATCTAAACAACGCAAGTAAATCCCTTGAAAATTCTTTCTATAGATGGATCCCCCTTTAAGCATGTAATGAGCACTCTTCATCCTCAATGCTCTCCTTTGAGTAGCATTCATTCCTTCTGGACATCTGTTATTGAGGAGGAAGAAAATCAAGTCTGTGTACCAGGGATCCTTAGTAAATGATTGGACGGTGTACTGCTGACAAGTGATGCTTTTGTCCACATCTTCCATTGCTTTTGATAAACTGTGCCCTCAGACAAGTTTCATCGGGTGAATCTCTAAATTAAATTCTTGTAGAATTGTCATCCACTTTCCTCTTCGCTCTCCCAATTCACTTTGCATTAAGAGAGACTTTACAGCTGGATCAGAAACTATAGCCATTACTTGACTTCAAAGAATATAATGTCTGAACTTCTTCACTGCTCATACTAATGCGAAGGCTTGTTTCTCCAATGGTGGGTATCTCACTTCTGCATTCTTAAATTGAGAGCTCATGAAGGCAATAGGTCTTTCCTCTCTCTCTCCTCTTCATTGTGTTAACACAGCTCCTAATGAATGGTCAGATGCGAAAGAATAGATATAAAAATGTTTTAAATAATCTGGGCTTGTCAAAATAGGCACCTCAGATATTGACTGTTTGATATGCAAGAAGGCAGATTTAGCCTCATTACTCCACTCAATCTTTGCCTCTTTATTCATCATTTCATTTAGAGGTTTGACGATCTCCACAAACCCTGTTATAAACTTTCTAAAAAAATTGATCCTCACGAAGAAGGATCTCATTTCTTTCTTGTTGCTTGGCCTTGTTAGCTTCAAGATAGCCTCCACTCGATCAAGGTCTATGGATATCCCTTCTTCTGATATGATGTGTCCTAAGAGTTTCCCTTTAGATACTCCAAACACACCCTTCTTTGGGTTGAGAGATACACCATAGCTTATACATTTCTTGAGAACTTTTCCAGATCAACAACATGGTCTTCTCTATTCTTGGAGAAGATGGTTAAATCATCCACATAAATAATAATGCACTTCCCTATCAAATATTTGAAGGCTTCATCCATTGCTCATTGAAAATTTGCTCTAGCGTTGATAAGACCGAACGACATCCTCCTATAGGAAAATGTGCCCCATTTGGTGGTGAAAGTTGTCTTCATTCTGTCCTCATGACTAACAAGAACCTGATTGTACCCAGAATAACCATCCAAGAATGACATCATCTGGGACCCATTAACCTTTTGTAGCACTTCATCAAGAGAGGGCGATGGATAATTGTCTTTCTCAGAGGCTTTATTTAGATTCTTGAAATCAACACATAATCTAATTTCACCGTTTTTTCTTGTGTACAAGAACTAAATTTTCCACCCATGTAGAATGTCTAACAAGAAAGATTATCCTTGCAGATAGGAGCTTTTGTACCTCTTTTTGGATCGGGGGCTCAATTAAAGCATTGATCAGGTGTTGTTTCTAACGAAAGGGATCTGCTTCTATCTTGAGAGGTATGGTATGTGTGATCACTAAAGTGTCAAAGGTTTTGAGGTCATCATAATTCCAAGCAATAGCTGCAATGTTCTGCTCCAAAACTTTGACTATCTTGTCCTTAATTTCTTGAGGACAAGTCTTTCCTATGAGGACATTCCTTTCAGGTCTTGAGTGAGTTAGATTAACAGATTCATATTTGCCTCCATCACTCTCTGTAGGCACCCTTTGACGAGCCCATGGGTCAAAATCGAATATTCTCTCCAAGGCTACCATCCCTTTTGGAATACTATTACTTTTTAAATCCAACATCCCTTCTTCACCATCCTTCTCAGGATCCCAATCT
This sequence comes from Sequoiadendron giganteum, assembly GCA_007115665.2. Taxonomy (NCBI): domain Eukaryota; kingdom Viridiplantae; phylum Streptophyta; class Pinopsida; order Cupressales; family Cupressaceae; genus Sequoiadendron; species Sequoiadendron giganteum. The sequence continues at coordinate 547,033,030 of CM021100.1, forward strand.
CCCTGATCTCTTTCAGACTCATCTATTATCTATCCTTCAAAAACATCAGAACTTGCCAAAAAGGCCAATATATGTTGATCATCATCAAATACCTGAAAATTTTGGATATTATCAGGGACAAGTAGGACTGAAATTAATTCAACTAAAAATATCTTTAGATTAGAGTCTTGCATGGGTTCCAATGTGCTAGCAACAACAGCTAGGGCATCTGCAATTTGATTAGCTTCTCTAGGGATCAGAGTAATCCCAAAAGCATCAAAGTCTTCAATTAAGTTCCAAACTCTATTTTTGTATGCAGCCAATCTTTTGTTATGACATGTATACTGGCTACGTACCTGTTTTATGATCACTTCAGAATCCCCCATAACCATGAGAGCAGTAACCTTATTTTTATGAGAAAACATGAGTCCATGAGCAAGTGCTTCATACTCAACCACGTTATTTGTGCAGCCAAACTGTAATCTGTAAGATGCAAAGTAAGTTTTCCCTTTCGAGTTGGTTAGTTCAATCCCTGCTCCACTTCCTGCTTTGGATTTGGAGCCATCAAATTTAAGACTCCACAATTGGTCTTTGGCTAAGAGTTCTTTCTTTTTAGGGATAACAAGGGATGACTTACTTGGGATATGTGGTGGCTCGAACTTTTGCTGGTCATCAGAAATTGACTTAGGGCAAGGCTCACTTGAAGACTTTTCTAAATTCACAGCTGGGTCAAGAATCACTTCCTGAACAAATTCTTGAGTTAAATTGCAATTCAATTCATCTTTTATCAATGCCTTAGGCATTGGTAGAGTATTTGGGGTAGGTGTATTGGACAAGAACTGAGACACCTCAATTTATTCTTGAATCTTAGAGCATAGAACCTAAGTCTGCTCTACTGGTGAGGAACCTTCCTCTTGAGAAAGACTAGTCCGAGTGAGAATGGTAGCATCCTTAACTGTAAAATAAAACTCATTGATGGGTGTTTGGGGTTTCTCTTGACACATTTGTTGAGGTTGGCCTATATGATTTAAGATATATAGGCATGGTGGGCATGTTAACTCTGAATAATTGTGATAATGAATCCTACACCAATTAGGAAGCAAAAAACTGCTCAAGTCAGTTTCTTCTCCTAATACCAGCTTATCTTGTTGCAATTTCCTTATTAGAACCTATTGGTTGATGCTAATCATTGGGTCACTGTGTTCTAGGGGAAATGCATCCTCAGGATTGAGTACAGAGAAGGTCAGGACTTCCTCTTGTTTGTAAACTCCTATATCGGTCTCAAAATATGCTACTTCATTTGAAGCATCATATTTTGTAATCATATGCTTGAGTCTTGGTTCACTCTCAATCCTTGTCTGTGTTGCAACCCCCTTCCAGGGTAGCCACATGTGAGAGAAATCCAAGGAAAAATATCCCCCAATACTCTTCATTAGCTCTCGACTTAGGAGCATACCATATGTCTTTGGGATGTCAGTGACTTGGATATCTATGTAGGTTTGGATCCTTGGATCTGATCCAACCTGTACATGCATGTTCTTTAGTTCTCCTACAACATTGACCTCAATTTTATCTAATTGGATCACTTTCTTATTGGTCAGGATAGGATTTAATCCTAACTTCTTACATATTGAAAAGGGCATAACATTACCCGATGCTCTAGAGTCCAATAAACAGTTATGCAAATTCTTTCCAAAAATCCTTAAACTTAAAAGAAAAGGTGGGGTACTGGTCTTACCTTTATAGATGGTTGCATTTGTATCCTTCACTGGAGTCACTTTACCTTTTCCTTTGAAGCGGTTTGCCTCCTCCAGGGCCTTCAACAACACTTCACGATGAGTCAGGCACCACTTCATGATATCAAAAAATGATAATGATGTCTTATGTCTCTGCAGTTCTACAATAAAATCAAATTTTGAATCATTCCTCACTTGATACTTAGGAAAAGGAGGCAGATTACCTCTATTCTGAGGATCGGAAGGTCCCTTCGGTGGCTGTGGGTTATTATCTGCATTTTGGTTAGGTGGGACCATGTTGTTTGGGGGTGCAGATGTAGTAAATGGGCCCTTATTCTGATTTCTTAGAAAGTGACCACCTTTAGACTGGAAGGCTTGGGCATCATACACATTCCCCCTCGGGCTCATTATCTCTCTGCATGGGAAATTTTTATTTCTCTTCAATAGTCTCATAAGTCATAGCAGTACTTACTGGCCCATTATCCTGATTGGAATTTCCTGCTGGAGGATGGGAATCAGCATGTGCAATCTTTACCATTTTCTCCATTTCTGGGCAATTAACCTCAGAATGTGCTGCAGTATCGTGTAACCTGCACTAATTAGTCATGAAATTAAGGTCAGCCACATTATCAGTATGTGATCTCTCCTCACCTAACTGATAATTATGGGAAACTCCCCCTTTGTTAGGTCTAGTATTCCACTACATATTTTTGTTGTTGGACCTCTGGTTATATCCTTTGTTCTGATTTTTGTGATTTTGATAAGAGGAGTTATGATTCTGGAAGTTCTAGTTGGTATTCTGATTCCTATTCGGATTGGAGTAATTCTCCTAGTTGTTGTAACCTCCCTAGTTTTGATAATTTTGGTTTTGCTTATGGGGAGGGTTTTGCCTAAGTTGTGCCATATCATTAGAAATTTGAGATAGAGTCTTTTTGAGAGTCTCTAACTCACTGGTCAATTGAACAATTTGTTCATTTTGCACATTCTGCACTATGGATGGGGAATGAACATGTGTTGATCCTCCCACTTGTTGTTGTCGATTTTGAGGTTGTTGGGAACAATCTTGCATGTTATTTCTGAAAAAGGGGCATGGTAGGTGGGGCCTATAATTTAGACACAGGTCCGTATTGGGAGTAAGACATACCTAGGATAGTGTTGTATAATTGTGGATTAGGCATCTAATAACTCATGGGAGGAAGAGTTGCTCCTAAAACTCTTGATTGCAGATTTATTTGTTGTTGCAATTTGATGGCTAAATGATACACTTTAGACAAGGAGTCAATCTCGTTGGGCAGTAAGTTCTCTGTAAGAATAGACCAATCAAGGGATCAACAGCTCCTAAATATGCCTAAATGGCCATATTCTCAGCCACTAAGTAAGGATCTTGTAGTCTGCGATACATCCTTTGGAATCTAGTGTCGAATAGAGGCAATGGCTCATGATGTTCTTTCCTTGTGGTGGAAAACTAGTGATACAAGATGGCAGGGTCTACATAGACCTTGAATTTATTAATGAATGTGTTTTCTAAATCTGTCCAACCCAGAAAAGATCCCCGGGGCAGATTTAAGTGCCAATTATATGCCATGTCCCCTAAACAATAAGGAAACAATCCACATACCACATCTTCATGAGCCATTTGAGCACGGGTACAAGCATCTTTGAACACTTGTATATGCTCATCTGCGCTTCTTGATTCCCCATGCATGTACTTGGGGCAAAAAAATTCTAGATTCTTTGGTAAGTCATGGATTCCCCCTAGAATAGTCCCTAGCGGAGAGGGTTTATTCAAAAAGTAAGCTATGGGTAGGATTGGTTGATTAGGTGGTGGTGATATAGGTCAAACTGGTGGCGACACTGGCCGAATTGGTGGTGGCGATGTAGTTTGGATTGGTGGTGACACTTGCCAAGCCAGTGGTGGTGATGTAGGTTGAACTAGTGGTGGTGTACGTGGATTTGGTTGAAATCCAGGTAGAGTAAGTGGTTGTGGCAATGATGGAATCAAAATTCTATGAGCATGGGGTCTAGGTCTAACCAGGGTTTGGAGTTCTTCTAATGGTTCAGGGTCAGTAGAGGATCTGAGAATCCTCTCATACTTCTCTGGTGAGAATGACACAATGCAAGCCAGCTTGTTCCTTTAGACCCTCCTTCTAGCGCCAAATCTATTGATGGTGAAAATGACACAAACAACGTTAAACAAAATATCTCTACTCTATTTCTCCTAAAAAAGAAAGACAACATATAGTAGCCTACCTCCCAAGGTCCTAGTAGTTGGTTCTCAATTGTCTGGTGTCACTCAATTGGTCCATGCAACTGTAATATTCAAGGGGCCTTTGTTGGTAATAAGGAATGCATGCAATGGTATGGGTTGTTCTGTAAATTGCATTATGTTATGGTTTTCTTGATCTACTGGAGGAATATTCATTGTTGAAAATATATTTCTGGATATTAGATAATTTTGTTCATGTCTCACTAATACATGCCCTGATCTATCTTTTTCTTTTATTTAAAACCCCCTTTTCGTTAAATACAAATTGATGAATCTATCATTGCTTGCATTCCTTATTACCAACAAAGGCCCCTTGAATATTATAGTTGCATGGACCAATTGAGTGACACCAGACAGTTGAGAACCAACTACCAGGACCTTGGGAGTTAGGCTACTATATGTTGTCTTTCTTTTTCAGGAGAAATAGAGTAGAGATATTGTGTTTAACATTGTTTGTGTCATTTTCACCATCAACACAACTACAAAGCAAAAGTAGGAAAAAGAAAGGCACTCCTGACTACTCCCAATAGTAGATCTTCTGAAAGACCCACCACAAACTGATGACCATCTAGGTTATCCTCAAATTCACCATCATCATCCTCAAATTCAATAGAGTTCAAAACTCTGCCCCCCACCCCTTTTCCCGCCCAACTCACTTCATTCACTCAACTAATAAAATATTGTTAATCTAAAGACATGTATGATTTTTACATGTCATCAATAGTTCAAACTCACCATACTTATATTGCATTTAATAGAACACTATGAAGGAGTAGAAAAATTATCTCATGGTAATATCAAGACCATTCTTATGGCTTGTAGTGACTATGGTAACACTCTCATAGCCTAGGGTACTTTAAAGCACCTTGTAAATGTGTGTGGTAATGCCAAGATCAACCATATCTCTTTCATAAAATATCACATAAATTAAATAAATGGCATAACACATTCTACACAAGATCAAACTTAATGGTAACTAAATTCTAGATAAACCTTATGTGGTTCCACCCATAGATCAACAGAGTATAATAAACCTCCAAAATAAATCATAAAAGATAACTCACATTGCATAATCATTGTCATGATCCAAGTACCATCCCTTTGCATACCAATACCATCTTATTATTGGTGTCTACTAAAAAGAAAATATATTTTAGTGAATTGGGCACCATAATTCCAAAAATATCCCACTTGACATTTACTATATGAAAGTTACCAAAAAATTGAAAAGAAAACTAACTGTCCATTTTATCCCTAGAACAACAAAAAATATATTAAACTCATTACATTTGTATGAGAGTTAGCTACATGTACAAGAGTATAAATTTTTTATTTAAACTTTTTATTTTCTAACATATCCTTAAAAAATTATACTAGACATTGATATGCTTGGTATATAGGCAAAGTGCATTAGCTTATTTATTAAATAAATTTCACTTTCACTATTATTATTATTATTATTGATTTTAAATTCCTCTCTTAAAATAAATTCTAACACTTGGTCTATATATCCACACTAATTATTATTTGTAAGCCTCTTTTGTAGCCATATACTTATCTTTAGTATTAGACAAGGTAACTATAATTTTCCTTTTTCTTATCTAGCTTATTGATCCTCCAAACAAACTTAAACACGGCCACTTGTAGATATTATACTTTTAACATCTCCAACCCAATTTGAATCCATAAAGGCACATATATTCAACTTACCAACATCATCAATCTCATCATAATATATATAATAATCAAAATTTCCTCTCAAGTACTTAAAGACCCTTTAAACAAAGTTCCAACTTTATCTATTAGGATTTGACATAAATCTCCTAAGCCTTCTCACTACTTAGGAAATATCTAGTTTTGGACTATAAATGACATACATTAGGCTCCTAAAATACTAGAATAAGGAACATTGTACATGTCCTTAATATCCTCTTGAGAATAATTATTTTATTCAATGACAATTTAGTGGCTATATAAAAAGTTATGTTTATGATTTTATTATATATTGCATATTGAACTTCTAAAAAATAGTTTCAACGTATTTACCTTTTTCATTCATAGGTTTATGTTATACCTATATCAATTAATTTCTATATCCAATATAATTTATATAGTCTAAATCCTTCATTTAAGATTTCAATGAAACTTTAAGTTTTTAGTTCCTTAATTATTGCCTTATTATTTTTAATGAGAAATATATCATCAATATAAAAAACATGATTAAATGTGATAACTAACTTGTCTGTAGTAAATATAATGATTAATTTTAATCCTAGAAAACCCACCTCAAAGAAATATGGATCAAACCTTTGATCAAATTAATTATGACTACTTCAAATCTATCATATAGAGACCTTTTCAAATACAAACTAATGGAACTTAAAAATTTTGTTCTATAAGTTCCATTTTGTCTTGCCTATGTTTTTGGTTCTACATGATGTTTGAGAAAAGCCTATGGTTGGGGTTTTACATTTGTTCTCATGTATTTATGCAAAACCCTAGTGTCTTATCTTATACCATGGATGGGATCTATTTGGTCGTTATTTTTGGAGGAGGGTTTTAAGAACAACTTATGCCCCATTGATTCGTCTAGGTTTGGCCCCCTTTTTGATCCGTCATTTTATTTCTTTTGCTAGACTTTATTCTTTCCTATGTCTAGGTTGGCCCCGTGCTCCCTCTTTTAAAAACAACTTATGTCATCGTTTGTCGTCAACCTAGTAATGTCCCCTCTTGTTTTAGCAAATGTTTTATATTTTGCAGAGGGATAAATTTTCATGACCGTTGATGAATCGTTGTTTGATCTCAGTCGATCCTCACTATCTCATGATGACCCCACCATGCAGTTTTGGCTGATCGTGATATCACGGGCGAGCACCATGTGTCACATCTGGTGAAGCCGGAGGAATGAGAGGAATACTTTAATACATTAATCTGGCTTTGATACATTATATGGCGGGTTACTAAAGCATTTATAAGATACACATGGTTCAAATGGATGAAGATGTTTTAATCTCGGTAGGAAAGGTGCTCGATGTTTAATGACAAATTTGGCTGCTATTTTGAATGAACAGGAACTTCAATGATTTAGATCCACGGTTGCCCACCATCGCGTGATAGAAAGTTTCAAGGTTTTCACTGATTGCGATATCATGGGCAAGCGTCACATGGATTTCCTTGGTGACACAAAATGTGGTGGGCCATTTTTCCATGGTGGAAGTTATGTTAGAATTTTTTGAAGGTGGTCATTTGATGATCCAGCCAAAGTGACAGATCGATGGGTAATACTTGAATCTACATCAAATGAGATTGGAGTCATTGGTTCAGCACACGAGTGAGCTTTAATGGCGGATGAGACGTCTTCTAACATGATTTGATTGAAATAAAGTGACCATTTTCCTGTTTTATTCTATCACAAAGCATTCAAGCAGTTTTGCCGAGCAGTTTCAAAGCCGAGGATGAATTCATGAGTTGTTCCAGTGAGGAATTATGGTTTCTATGAAACACAAAGCAATAAGTTGAATTTTGCATCTCTTGGTCAAATTGTGATTTGAATTTGGGGGAATTTGATGTTTGGTTGTTGGAAAGCTTTTTGAAAATTGTCTTAGGGCTATAGGTGAGCTAAATTGTGGGAAATTGCAAGGTATTTGTTTTGTAGTTTCGTAGTTTCATGAAGCCCTAGTTTAATTAAGGTCTGAAATATAAGGAAGCCCTAGTTTACTAAGGATGCCACCATTAAAAAATTATTTCAACCAGATTGACTATTGGAATAGAATCTTGTATTACGATTTCCTAGATCAATTTTCATCGTCAACAAATGATAGTAAGAAAGGGCTGGTTTTAATGTGAGGAAAAACCCTAGGGGAGGGATTAGTGTATAATTTTTTCAATATAGTTGATGCTAGGGTTCCCCTTAAGGGTTTGGACAGAGAAATTTTCCTCATCTTTTTTCAAATGGCTGGATGTATGATATGGGGAAACTAATAGTTCCAAATGTGTTCCCTAATGTGGATTTTGTCAAGGCAATGGCCACAAGATATGATCCTATCACACGGGTAGTTAGAGATAATGATGGAAAGGTTCTATTAAGTATTAATAGGGAGGAGTTTTGACAGGTTTTTTATTTGAGTGAGTCCAGTGAGTTTTTGGTCCCTATTGATCTTGAAGGAATGAAACAAGAGTATGTGAAGATGAAATCCCTTTTCAAAGCTAAGATTCTCCCACCTCATTTGGCTAGGGTAGGCAGTTCCAGAGTTCATATTAGCCCTAGCGACTAGGAGCCTTTCAGATTGGATTGTTTTGCCAAACACTTTTTGGCCACTTTCTATTCATTGTGCCATATTTTGGGTTTTAGCCCTAATACAATGATTCCTATAGCTTATATGTTCATGGGGGTGCAGATACAACACCCCAATTTCTCCGTAGTATATGATTTTACTTCCTTCTTGGCTAAGAAGATACATGAAGGGTTGTTGAAATTACAGCAGAACGATGCAGGCACCCCCTTTTACTGGTATTCTTTATTAATGCACATTTTTTTGTTCAAGAATGCTGAATTTTTCTCTGAAAAGATGAGATTGAAGCAGTTTGTCAATGGAGAAACGTTGCCAGTACAAGTGTGGACTGTTGACCTTTCGTACAATAGGGAGAATGCTAGTTATGTATAGTTCGACAACTGCTTTGCATCAAGACTGAGGGCCAAATTGATGGTGAATTTACCCAGGGTTCCTGAGGAGTTGCATGATTTCCTTAGGCCAAAGGGGGGAAGGCCAGATGTGAATATTTTCCACAATTGGGGTGACATTATCCCATACCTAGTTAGCATTGTTTTGAGGGTATATGGTTTTCAGGGGACCCCACATATTTTTCCTTATAATGTGCCACCAAGAGTTGGATTTTCTGGGGTTATGTGGTAGATTGGATGAATCCATGAAGATAACCTTACAGGAAAGGGTAAGGGGACCTTTTACCCAGACTATACAGTGGTTTCTGATTTTATAATTTCAAAGGGAGGTTGGGTTCATTTTGGAAATTTTTTTGAAGTGTATCATTTGAGTTTTGGTCCCAAAAGCCAACATCATCCTGAGGGTTTCTTTGCTCTATTTAGACAAAGAATAAAAGGTGCCAAATTTATTCATGAGTTCAATTTCGTTGAGGACCTGGTCAAAAATGAACTTGATTTAAATAAGCAGGAATTGAACAAAGAGATATGGGTAGCTTATGATAAGCTATTGTCCATTGTACATAAGATGGATCCAAAATATGATCCATTGATGGAATTCAGTCCCTATCATAAAAAGATTGATATTTTGAAGGATAATTTCAAAGAAATCATGAGCATTTTGATGACCAAGAAGATAAATTTGGAGTTAGACTTGGGCATACAAGAACAAGCTGCAAGGCCACTTGAAGAGATGCCAACCTATCAACCTCTAGATGGCAGGCCTATTTAGAGGAGGAAAAGGAATGACATCGGTGATGAAGAAGAAGAAGATAGAAAAGGAAAGCATATAATGGAATTGCATGAACAGCCAGGTCCACATCTCAAGGCACCTGGGGCATTAAAAATAATTGATCTGGAGCCATCACCTAAGAGAAGTCCCTCACCACCACTATCAGCACCAAGCCCCAAGAGGTGAAGGATTGAGCAGTCCTAGGAGGACTTGTTGGATGAGATTGTTGTTACTGATCAAGATATGCAAATGGGCATGCCTTCTCCTCCAAAACTAGTTGAGTTTGTTTTATCAGACCTAGATTTGAAAGGTAAATGTGTACAAGATGCAAGGATGGAGGCTTGTAAAGAATTTTTGGATGATGATGCCTTTGTGAAAACACCAGTCTTCTTGCAACTGGTATGGAGAATGAAGTTGGAAGAATATCAGGAGAAGTGTAAGAAGATAAGACAACTGAGGCCTGATAGTTCAGATCAGGAGAATGATGATGAGGTAAAGGTCGACGTAATGAATGAATTCAAGAATATCACTCCAGAGGAAGGGATGAAGTTAGTCAATCAAGCTGGTCTCTTGACTTTATCTGAGTGGGATATTGTTGATGCAGTAGCTTTCAATGTTATTTTGACGTCCAAGCATCCCCTCCAAAATTCTAAAGAAGAGGTCAAGGCAACAATGCAAGACTCTGCCTTTAGTGAGGAATATGAAACCTTGGCAATATGGGCTTTGGCCCCCCAAGGAAGAAAGCCAAATATTACTGATATTAACCCAAATTTGAGAGGGGGTTAATAATAAAAAGGGCTTTAGAGACCTAAACCATAAAGGCCACAAATTTAAATGTGAATGTGGCCAAATTGGCACAAAAGACTGCAAAGAAAGACGAAGCTGAAAAAAGGAGCCTCATGGAAAAATATAATTTTATGATTGGAGAATATAATAAGGTGCAACAAAGGAATATTGAGTTGCAAACAATGGTGGACAAGTTAAAATAAAGGCAAATTGGGGAAACATCAGTTGCTCCAAGGATTAATTCATTGCCTCTAATTTTCCCCCATTATCTCTACATCGGGATCTCCCAGTCAAACTCCTTCCCTTAGCCCTACATTGGAACCAATTGAGGAGGAGATAGAGTGCTTTTTTGATCCAACCAAGAAGAAAATAATGCAGAAATGTGCAGAGCTACAACCATCTATTAAGGTGAGTGAGGAGGGGATATTTCAAGACAAAGGGAGATTTTTACTGTTGTCTTGTGGCATTTAAATGAGAAGGTTGATGGTAGATTATCAGCTATGTATTATTCTTATTCTTTATTATTGAATGCAATAAAGAACATTGAAAAGGATTAGGAGGTAGCAATACCATTAATTGAGAAGTGGATCCCGAGGGCCAATGATTTAGATGTAGTGTATAAGGCCTCAAGGTTTGATGTCAATAATAGGCCCCAGTCATTAAGACCTACTCAAGTGTTGGTTAAGTCATTGCAAGGTTTTCAAGCCTTACCAGATGACTTGAGTAGGAAGATCAAATAATTGGTAAAGAGTTTTGATGATTGGAGTGATACATTGTTTCCCAACATAATTGGTGAGCAGGGAAATATCAGGTCACTTCAACAATGGCAGGATCAGGCTAATGAGGTCATAAATGCTCAAATTACTTTAATTTATGATGACTCATATTTTGATTTATTAGTGAGCTGCATGGATAAAACTATCAGCACCAGCTCATTCCTTCAATCTTTTGAATGAGAGGAAAACCAAGTGGTAGTTAAATATACACCTTATAGTGTCAAGGTAAATGAAGTAATCAATTTTGATTGGCCAAGTGATGAAGAGTACCAATAGTGGGTGAATATATATTTAACTAAGGAAGAGTGAAGCGGGAGTAGGCTGCTAATAGTTAACTAACCAACTATTGTAGTTGTAACAGTTTCTAGTCTTATTTTGGTGGTAGCCTAAGTGCGGAATTCTTGAGGATTTGTTGTTGCATCAAACCATTCTCAATAGGAAATATGGGAATGAACACGAAGATTCTCTGGGGGAGACTGTTGTTGTAACAAAATTTTGAAATGTCACAAGGCGGTCCAAGTGGCTGGTGACATGTGTGCTTTTTGGCCCAATGCTTGTTTGCTCCTTCATTTTCTATAAGAAGGATTTCAAGGCCAGAAGTATGGGTTAGCAAGTTAGAAATTTTTTGGTCGAGTCTAGGTGAAATTGTAGAGAAATTGTAAAGTCTGATAGTTATATAGAAAATCCACGTAAGGTTTTGAGTCATTTGTTGTCGGTTTCAAATTCATGGAGATATGATGTTTTATGACAGTACTGACATTTGAATTAAATTGATAAATTCAAGCTCATGTCTCTCCTGTGTACAAGTGTATTTGAATTTTGAATAAAATGATCAAGGGTTATTTTGTTCATCTCACTATTGTGGTGTGTGCAATTCTTGTTTTAGCTTTAATTCAAAGAATTAATTAAAATGCTTAAATGAGATTATAGGTTGATATGTTTTGTACAAGGATTTGATAAGTAGTATTGAGTTAGGGTGCATATTGGTGATATTGTAAGGCAATATTATCAAAGATCTTATATGCTATGTGGTGAATCTGTTATAAACCCTTAGGTATTTGTGAATTTGACTCCTCCAATGGATATAAGGAACTGATCTAAGTTGCATCTATTTGTGAGATTTAGTATTTGTTCATGTTCACTTGGAGCTTGCTATAAATTGAAAATCAAATGAATATCTTTTATTGTGAAGTATTGTTGTGACTATCTCACACTCCAAATGGTTGATATTATTGATGAATAGCCAATTCTATTCAATATTATCTCATTCTTTTGAGCTATTAAGTGAGATTATTTCTTATTGTTAATGTTGTTTATGATAATGGTGCAAAGGTTGTAAAAAAATTAAGGGATCACTAATAGGTTGTCGTTAGGTCCCATTACTTTAGAATATAAAATATCAATAAGTCAATTGGGCAGTGTCCAAGGCAGCTTGCAATAGAAGATAATTTAGATAACTCATTTTTTATTTTCTGATTTCTTAAGACTACTAAAATTAATTTTAGTCTAAAGCCAACTAACTACTCAACTAGGGAAAAAATTATTCTAAGAAAACTAGAAAGCATAAGATAACTAATTTAGAAAGCATAACAACTAAGCTAGAATGAACAATAACAAGTAAACTGAACAGTTGATAAACTACGAAAGTGGAAACACAAGTAAACAAACCATAAAACATCCTCCTAAATAGTAAAAGATTCTAACAAGTGCAATAAGTAACTCATAATAAATGGAAAACAAAAAGTGCTCCAGAACTTCAGACTCAACAACCGACAGACTTAACGATTTTCTACTGAATGATTATCTATGTAACAAAAATGATAGAACAGTAAATACTTATCTATTTAAACTATCCTCCCTCGACTGGCCAGCTCGTGGGTAATCACATTCGTTCTTAAGTCACATACACTACTGGTTCTAAAGTTCTTCCATTAAAGACAATTATCATCCATAGCTCAACAACTCAAAATTTGACAAAAGGTATTTTTTATTCATAAGTATCCAGATATCATGTTAACAGCATAACATTACTATTGAGCGTCACTTTCTACTTCTAAAAATTACATTTTGATAGAAAAAATTTAACTAAATCCTAGATTTCAGATGTCATGGATAGCCATTGAAAAAGTCTATAATGTTTTACAACTAACCTCCATTGTCTTTAAAACCCATTACATAAACATTAAAAAGGCTCGAGACGAGCCATGAAGTCTTTGACTAAAAAACATAACAAAAATTAAACTAATAACAACTACATCCTCGGTTCATCAGCCTGATGTTCAGGAGCAGGTTCCCAGCATCTATCTTCAATCTTTACTAAGGCACGTGTTGGTTAAACATTTTGCAAGTGTTGCATGATGTCTGATTATTGCTCTACAAAAACACTCAAAACAACCCATTAAATCTGTATTGGTAGATTACCTCAATTAATCATAAGAAATAAAGTTTGTATAATTTTCCTTAAAGATAAACAATTATCTCTCCTAAATTTTAATTAATTGGCAGAAACTGAGGATTGAGCTTATATAAATAGGCTTTTTTTGGTAATATTATCATGAGGTTATTTTTACCTCATCATTTCCTTCCCCACCTAGTTCCTGGCAGGTCCTCCTGCTCCATAGTTGTAACCCTATCCTTTATTCCATTCTTCATATCTGGCACTAATTTCATACTCATCTCTTGTTGTCAAATCAAAAGTTATAGGGTCATGAATAAACCCTCTATGAAAAGCAACACCTTCTTTCCATTCGTTAAAAAATCTATCATTTTGATCTGTTGAAATGTGGAAAGCAGGGGGTGGATTGAGTAGCAAAGGAGGTCTATACCTCATCCCTATCTAATTTTTCTTGAGGTCTCTTAGGATTTTAGCTAAAGCATCTGCCCTTCTGAAAGACCATCTAATATTAAGAGGAGAGATGACCTCTCTTTTCTTTAGATAAGCTAGTAGTGGAGTAAATCTTTCTTCACAAGCATGCCAGGCTTTTCCAATTAATTATTGTCCATGTTCTATGAAATGGTTGTAGCAGAGTTTGAGATTGTCATCATATCTTCCTTTCATTTTCTCATCTAATAGAAGAGCTAAAAATGTATTTTTAAAAGTTGCAGGCCTACCATTAGGTGATCTCATTTGAAGGCCCGTAGTTTTCTTTGCTTGAGAAAATTCTCTTATGCGCTCTGTCCAATGAATTTGATTGCGAATAGTGGACAAAAGAGCTCTCAATTGTACTTCACCCACAAATAGATTAACGAAGAAATCAATATGATTTTCTAACAAAAGATCATGTACAAAGAATTCACAAAGCAAATATTTATTTTCAGGAGTTGATTCCACAAATATTTTAACAAATTCCTTATCATTAGGCTCATATGGTTGATCATTATAATTCTGAACAGTTTCCACCTTATCCATTGTTCATTGAGAAACATTGAATATAATCTTGACGGCCTTATATAGGATAACAAACATTCAACCAACTAACATGCATCTTGCTTCCCCTTATATAGTTTCCACCTTATCCATTGTTCATTAAGAAACATTGAATATAATCTTGACAGCCTTATATAGGATAACAAACATTCAACCAGCTAACATGCATCTTGCTTCCCCTTATAAGCCCTTTGAAATGATTCTTTAGTAGAACCAACTCTTTTTTTAATCCGTAATTCTCAATATTAGAATCTCTTAAGAAATAACACCTTTCCATCCATTTCATAAGTAATGGAGGAATTCAGACTTGGAACCATTCAGTTATAATTGGCTCAGTTTGGATTTCTTTTGATTCCATTTTTGGTTTAGCAATGCTTTCCTGTAAGTCTTGTTCTAGTTCTACAATTTTCCTAAGAGAAGCATTTAATTCCTCTTTTTGTGTTTTCTTTTCTTCCTCAAAAGCTGAAAAAATAAGCATAAAATTCTTTTTCAACATTTCAATTTCTTTTTTTTTGTCAGCAATATCAGCATTATAAGTCCTATTTCCTTGACTTAATTCCTAAATTTTTTCTTTCAATTTATAAATCAATGTATCTTTTTCTTATAGTTGTAGTTTCAAACCCTGATTTTCCTGATCTCTTTTACTTATTACATCAACATGCACTGTTAACTCTTCTTCTTGCAATTCAATTTGTTCTTTGTTTCTGTACAATTGTTTTCTCATGTCATCAATTTCTTCTCTAAGTTTCTCCATCTTTGCATTAGTATTTCCAATTTCAACAGTCTCTACAATTCTATCTACAATGGGGGATAAGTGGCTTACAATATTATCTTCCTCATCATGTTCTTTTTCTTGAATTTCCTCTGCGAGGGCTTCCTCAACATATTCTGAACCATGGGAAGGAATTTCCTTTACAAATTTTCTTTCTCTAGAGGCATTTCCACATTAATGATAGGATCATAATTCTTAATGGATTTTTTTGGTCGTTTGGGTTTCTTCTTCTTTGTACTACCCTCCATACTCTGTATTGGGGTTTCTGTGAATTTAGAGGCTAGCCGTTTACTTCTCCTCGGGAGAGGAATATTTTGGAAGGTGACAGGCATTTTTCTTTTTCGTTTTCTTTTTCTCATAGGAATGCTCATATCAGGGTAGATGAGTTCGACATCCTCTGGTTGATCAAGGGTTTTAAATCATTCATTCAAAGATTATGGTATTTCTTCACTAGGGGTTGTGGGAATTGGAGCTTTCGGAGCTTGAGAGCCCTTAGGAGAAATTGCTCTGGATGGCAAAGCAACTTGTCTAGACGTTTCCCCCGATTTTGATTTCCTTTTAACTGAAGACTTTTCAGTTTTCCATAAAAACTTCTCCCACATACCTTCAGATTTCTTACATAAATTATATTTGCAAATTAATTGTATTAACCCATGGTGTTTAAGTGGCCCTGACCCCGTCTTATATCTTTCTATAGAATAATTTATAGAATCACATAAAAATTCTAGAAAATTAACCCTAAGACCAGGGTTTTCCTTTCCATGGTGTAAATGGATTAGCATGTGAAATGCAAGTCCTACTACTACAGTGAGTTGTCCTTTGCAGGTGAAATATTTTATAATCCAAGCTACTGCAGTTCCCCAAGGTTCTAGTATAGAGGTTCTCTGAAATCCCTTATTTTGACCTCTAGTACTAATGACTACCATAGGGTGAGGGTCTCCCTCTCTAACAAATAATTCAGACAATTTTTGATATGTTATTTGAGAGGTATTTTTCAATTTAATGCCTAAATTATCTAACCTTGATAGACAAGATATAATTTTCAGACTCACCTTAAAGCGCTTTCCATGAAGTATCACCTGATCATTTGAGTAGTTCTCTGCAAACGCGTTCACCAATTTTTCATTATAACCTTCAAACTTTCTGATAAAGTCTAACCACCCTGCCTCCTCAAACAGACCAGAAATATTGCTTAACCCCAATAATTTTTCTGCAGAAGCTGGCTCCGACTTCTTTTTACCACCCCCCATTTTCTTATTTTCCACCCTGTTGAAGATTTCAATCAACGCAAGAAATTTGTACACAACTATTTTTGAAAATATAAGCTACTAAGATTATTTATTTGTCTTGCTTAGAGCTTACTATGCAATGATATTAATCTGCATGGAGGTGTGTGAAAAGCTTTCCATACTAGTAGTTGATCGTCGGGTGGCACAAATTACTAAATTAGGAGGGAAGTTTGTGCCAATTAACTATACTTTATTCAAAAATAACTACTTACTTAAAGCGAAAATTAGTACTTACTTGCATTCTATGATCATTCGAATATCTCATACCTTTACTGATTTGACAGGATGATGTGATGTTATTGGTTGAGGTGACGGTGGATTTATTATGGAATGATTGCGGAAACTTATGAATGACAGAGCCATCAATGAGGATAGGCTATAATGGCGGCTTTATTTATGATGAGAAAAACTAAAAAACCAGATAGGAAAGGCATGTGTATTAAGATATAGTAATGAAAGCATCGTTGAATTTCAAATTTATGAAGAAGGTGGTAGAATGTCAATGGATAAGTTCTAGAACATGCAAGAGGCATGCATTGAGATGGAGAAGGCGAATAAGTTATGGAGCATCACCGAAAGATGCAGCCAGAGCAGCGATGGAATGAAGGTTAGATAGTGTAATAATGAACTTGAACTTCAATAGCTTTGAACGGTTCTACAGGTATGACTTTTTGATGTGGTGAGTTGGTGTACAGGTTCTGGAGCATCGGGTATGAGGACCGTCAAGTTTCGGAGCACTTGGCATCAGGACCATCAAGTTTCGGAGCATCTTAGAAAGGTGCTCCGGAAGTTATTTTCTTCCTTATAAGAAATCCTGAAAAATGGAAACAAAAGTTAGCTGAGTCCAAAAAAGAAGAACTAATTAAAGAAAAAAATTCTTTTTCAAAACATCTTGGTATACAAAAAAAAATAATAGATATATATATATATATATATATATATTTTCTTTTTAATTTGTTTTGATAGAACTAGTTGGACTCTACCTTGGCAGAGTCAATGCATTGGATCTCTCCCTGCATTTCTACCAGTTTTGTAAATTCTTCCTTGTTGACCGACTTATGGTAGATACGTAAGCGATGACCGTTGACTAAGAGAGTTCATGTATCACCATCAATTGGTTTCAACTAAACTATGTCATTCAAAAAGACCTCAGAAATTTCATAAGGCCCCAACCAATGAGTTCTAAGTTTTCCTTTATGATTTTTATATCTGGAATCAAATAGCAAAGCCCAATCACCATTATGGAACTCTCTCTCTTTAATGTGTTTTTCGTGCCACATTTTCCGTTGGTGTTGGACCAGTTCGATTTGATGGACATCGTCTAAACAAAGCTCATTAAATTTGCTTAACCACAGAACTTGTTCTACTTGGGCTCGTTTCAAATCTAGACCCAACTCCATAACTGTTCGTAGAGTTTGGAGTTCAAACTCAATGGGCAGAAGAGGTTTCTTCCCAAAGACAAGCTCATAGGGGCTAAATCCAATTATGGATTTCCACGTTGTGTTGTATGCTCAAATCGCTTCAGGCAATTTCCTGGCCCAATCTTTCCTTCCTGAAGAAACTATTTTCATTAATATGTTCTCTAGCTCTCTATTAGTCACTTCCACCTGGTCATTTGATTGAGGGTGATAAGGGGATGAATTTCTATGGTTCACTTGAAAATGGTTGGTGAATGCCAAGAGTACTTTGGACATGAATTGAGGTCCCTAGTCGGTGACGATGGTTCGAGGGGCTCCAAATCTAAGGAAGATCTTATTATAGAGGAAGTTCACAACTTGCTCTTCCCTAGCAACTTGTAACACTTGAAATTTTTCCCATTTGTCAGGTAATCAGTACAAACCAGTATGTATTCTTTCCCTTGAGAGGAAGGATCTATGGGTCCGATAAAATCTAAACCCCATTTTTTGAATGGTTCAAGGACTACCTGTGGCTGTAAAGGCATTTCAGTAGAAGCAGTCAGTCTTCTCACTCTCTGACATTCATCACAATGATGAGCATAGTTTTTAACATCCTTATGCATTGAAGGCCAATAATATATGTCGCCTAAAATTTTATGGGAAGTTCTTTTTGCAGAGTAGTGACCTCTAGAAGGATCATCGTGGCAGGCCCTCAGAATACTGTAAGTTTTGTTAGCTCTGACACATCTTCTCAAGACCATATCAGGTCCACAACAAAATAAAATCTCGTCAATCCATTTAAATGGGGCACTTTCCTTGATAAGTCACTTCCTTTGTTTTGATGTAAACCCCAGAGGTACTTCAGAGGCAGCTAAATAGTTAGCAATGTCAGAAAACCAGGGTGTCTTTACAGAAATAGAAAACAAATTCTCATCTGGAAACTTGTCCTGTACGGGTGCACAGTCACCCTCTTCTTCTTTGATTCAAGATAGGAAGTCTACTACTACGTTATATTTCCCTGGCTTGTCAAGAATTGCTACATTAAACTCCTGAAGGAGTAATAACCATCTCATAATCTGACCATTAACTATAGGTTTGTTCATTAGATATCTTACAGCTGAATGGTCTGTATAAACTGTAACCTTATATCCTATAATATAGTGGAAAATAATTTTAATGGCATGAACAACATCCAGGAATTCTTTTTTTGTTGTCGTGTAGTTTCTCAATGCAGACGTCAAGGTTTTACTAATAAAGTATATGGCATATTTACCCCCATTCTCATCTTCTTGTCTCAATACTGGACCAATAGAGTCGTCCAAAGCATTAGCATAAATATGGAAGGGAAGACTCCAATTTGGCCCTCGCAGTACGGGAGTAGAGACAAGCTTCTCCTTAATTGTTTCAAATGATAGTTGACACTCAGGTGTCCAATTGAACTCTACTTCTTTCTATAGAAGAAAGAACATAGGAGCATCAATTTTACTGAAGCCTTTTATGAACCTTCTGTAGTATCCAGCATGTCCAAGGAAACTTTGAACATCTGTTTGTGTTTGAGGAATAGTCAACTGTTGGATGACTTCAATTTTCTTGGGATCAACTTTTATTCCCTCAAAGGAAATATGATGACCTAAGACTATTCCTTGTTCTACCATTATTAAACACTTTTCGTGACTAAGGGATAGTCGGTTTTCCTCACAAACTTGTAAAACTCAGTCTAGGTTCTGAAGAGCTTCATCATAGGTTGACCCATAGATTGTGAAGTCATCCATATAGACTTCTACACAGTCATTGACAAGTGTAGAAAATATAGCCAGAACAACTCTCTGAAAAGTCATTGGAGCGTTACAAAGTCCAAAGGGAAGCACCCTGTATTCAAATGCACCCCAAGGACAAGTAAACATGGTCTTATCTTGATCTTCTGGAGCAACCTGAATCTGGTTGTAACCACTAAATCCATCTAAAAAAGAGAAATCTTTCCTTCCAGCCAAGTTGTCCAGAACTTGATCAACAAATGGTAGGGGAAAATAATCTCGATGAGTGGATTTGTTGAGTTCTCTATAGTCTACATAGATTCTCCATTTCCCATTTTTCTTTGGCACAACCACCATAGGTGACACCCAATTACTATCAAAAATAGGATAAATAAATCCTGCATGGAGAAGTTTCTCAATTTCGATTTTGACAAAATCCTTTAATGCAAGATTGAGTCTCCATTGTGGTTGGCGTACAAACCTTATATTAGGATCAGTTTAAATGTGATGTGTACAAACACTCAGGTGAATTCCCCTCATGTCCATATAGTCCCAAGCAAAATCTTTAGACCTCCTTACCAACACATTGAACGATTTATCCTCTTGTGTTTCTATCAGCCAGCTATTGACGTTAAGAGTTTTTCCTGGTAGCAACATAATCAATTTTGTTCCAAGATGGGCTGAAGTGACAATATGTATTGGTCGCAAAAAGGTGTTGAGAGGACAACTATGAGCTATAAGTCAATGAAATATCGTGATATCCCCAAAGAAATGACTTTTTTTGGGAATCATATTAGCTAAGGGACAAGGCATTCCCATTGTAGCATAGCTTTGTTCCATCCCACTTATATCAATTGGTTGTCCCAAAATTTCTAGAGCATATATCATTTCTTCCTCACTCAGGCCTATAGCAAGGTGTGCCATGTCATCTACTAACTCATCTTCTAATTCCTCTCCATGTTTAATTACTACCATGGCTAACGAGGCCAAACTATCTTGATCATTAGTTTCTTCAGGTTCATCAACCCAAACCTTATCATGTTCGGTGGGTTTAGCAGGAGGATACAGAAATAAACGTTTACTATCTAGACCATGAGAAATGGTCATTCCCCCTTCTCTGCAATCAATCTTAGTGGCGACAGTGGCCAACCATGGTCTTCTGAGAATTATTGGATAGCTATCTTTGGGTGTAAGCGACTTGATTACCTGGAAGTCAACTGGATATTCCCATCCATCAACTTTGACAAGAACCTTTTTAATAATGCCCTTCGGAATGGCTATAGACTGATTTGCCATTTGTAAGAATGTGGTTGTGGGACGTAAATCAGTTAGACCTAATTTTTCCATCACATCCACAGTCATCACATTAATAGCTGCTCCTAAATCCACTAATGCATTTGTTATTGCTACCTTGTTAATTGTAATAGTTATAAGTGGACTCCCAAGATCATCATATTTTGGAGCAACAGTCTTTCCCAACAAAAAATCAGCTAAATAGCCATCAATGTGAACAATATTTATCTTCTTTGGCTTCCTCCCCGATGTTTTAATACACAGTTGTTTGATTAACTGATTTAACTCAGGAATTTCCTTTATTTCTTGTAGTAGAGGAACCTCGATTTATAGTTGCTTGATTTCTTGAATTAATGCAGTTTCAGAAGCCACAGGCATTTTTCGAGTACCTTTAGGAGTTATTATTTTTAGACGTTCCAAAAATGGTGGCATAATTTTCTCTTTTGAAGTGGTATCCTTCCTATGTTCACTCAAGGACTGACCTTCCTCCTCCTGAGGTAGATTAGCAACTCTTTTTGTTGGAGAAGGCACAGTATCATTTGCGGGAGCGGTATGATTAGGTGTTGTATCCTTTGTAGGAATTTTAGGCTTGGGTTCATCCATAATTTCTTCAATGGTTGGCAGTTGAAGAGTTCTACCAGAGCGCAACTAAACATTTCCACAATGTATTGCATTAATTTCGGTAACATTATCTTGTTCAGTAGAGTAGACCGGCATATTTTGTCGATTATTCTCAGGATTGGGAAGTGGCTGTGCTGGAAGCTGAGGTTGATTTACCTGCTTGTTCTGAGGAGGTTTTTGAGATGGTGGTAACAGATTTTGTTCTTGATTCCTCCTAGGCCCAGTATAAAATTGATTATATCTCTGATTCCATTGGGGAGCAGTATGTTGTGGGTACCATTGTTGATGTGATTGGTTTGGCCAGTGCTGACTTCCCCATGTTTGATTTTCCCATTCAGGGGATCCCCAATAAGGAGTTCCCCAGTTAGGTTGTGGGGGAGGTGACTGATTCTAGGATGGATTCCATTAATTAGTAGCCCAGTTATTTTGTGGTCTCCATATAGGGTTGAAATTTTATCCATGAGAGAAGTTACCTCCTTGTCGTTGGTTTAACACGTTTATCTCTTCTTCAACCTGAATAGTTTTTTTCTTAGTATTCTTGAGGTCAGCAAGAAGCTCACATTGATTGGTAGGATGGTTTTTCTCATAGAGTTGACAAATATTGACTTTGTCTAAAGGAAACTTGCGCAAAAGGTGTTTGTTTCGACACCTAGGACAATAGATTGACAAGGTCTCAGGGTTGCGAGTTTTAGCTTCCATTCCATATAATGTAGTGTTTAATTGAACAAGTATATTTGTTTTAAGATTTGCTATTTCTTCATGGAGCTTACTTATCTCATTAGACCCTTTGAAAAGATTAGTTTTATGGATTCCTCCATGAGTACGAGAGAAATTCCAACATAACTCACATATTTCCTTAAGGGTATTTTGAGACATGCCACCTTTTCCCATTATATCAAGACTTCTTCTAGCATCTTCATCAAGTCCCTTAAGAAATATCATCTTGAGAATCTCAACACTAATAGCCTCTTCTCCACATCATTTAGACAAGAAAAGAAACCTATCTAGATAGTCCTCTAAACTCTCATCCTCATTTTTTCTAAGTTTAAACATCTCTTCCTTATGATCACTCACCCTACAATAGCTCTGGTATTTTTGCAAGAAAAAATTCTCCATTTCCCCCCAAGATGTAATACTCCCAGAACCTAGTCCCATGAACCAACGCATTGTTGAATCCTTCAAAGTAGAAGGGAAGAGATTCAATTTCTAGTTATCATTTTTATAGTCATAGGTTTGACACAGGACCTTAAATTCAAAAATAAATTGGTCTGGGTCTTCCGAGGACAACCCACAGAAAGTTGGAAGGAAAGCTGGGGAAATGATTTTCATCATAGTATCATCATCTGCATCCAAAGTAATAGGATAAGTAAATGTTCATGGAGGTTGAGGTTCATTACGGTTGGCATTATGTCGATTAGGTTCAGCCCTACAATCTCCCATGATGTTTATAGGAATTTACTCCTCAAAGAAAATTTCCTCTATAATTGGTTGTTCTACCAGTTGATCTTCGGGTAAATAATGGAAAGCCTCTGGTGAATTAGGCTCAAATAGTTCTTCAATAGTATGGTCATTTGAGCCTTGGGCCTCCCTATGTATGATTGGTACGTATTTTGGGGGTGTCTTCGGTATAAATCATCTGTGAGGGCCTCTTTTCCTGACCATGCAGAAAAGGAAGCCAAAGGTGGTATTTTGGCCTAAAATGAGATATTCAAACCATCTCCTAGTAACACTTAAGTGAGAAGGCTATTAGAGTCCCCGACAACGGTGCCAAAAAGTGATAGGCTATCATTAGGTCCCATTACTTTAGAATATAAAATATCAATAAGTCAACTGGGCAGTGTTCAAGGCAGTTTGCAATAGAAGATAATTTAGAT
The DNA here is from genome assembly GCA_007115665.2 of Sequoiadendron giganteum. Taxonomy (NCBI): domain Eukaryota; kingdom Viridiplantae; phylum Streptophyta; class Pinopsida; order Cupressales; family Cupressaceae; genus Sequoiadendron; species Sequoiadendron giganteum. Next base: position 547,056,450 of record CM021100.1, read on the forward strand.
AACTCATTTTAGATTTTCTGATTTCTTAAGACTACTGAAATTAATTTTAGTCTAAGGCCGACTAACTACTCAACTAGGGAACAATTTATTCTATGAAAACATGAAATATTAAACTAGAAAGCATAAGATAACTAATTTAGAAAGCATAACAACTAAGCTAGAAAGCACAGTAACAAGTAAATTGAACAACTGATAAACTACGAAAGGGGAAACACAAGTAAACAAACCATAAAACATCCTCCTAAACAGTAAAAGATTCTAACAAGTGCAATAAGTAACTCATAATAAATGGATAACAAAGAGTGCTCTAGAACTTCAGGCTCAACAACCGATAGACTTAACGATTTTCTGTTGAATGATTATCTATGTAACAACAATGACATAATAGTAAATACTTATCTATTTAAACTATCCTCCCTCGAGTGGCCAACTCATGGGTAATCACATTCATTCTTAAGTCACATACACTACTAGTTTTGAAGTTATTCCATTAAAGACAATTATCATCCATAGCTCAACAACTCAAAATTTGACAGAAGGTAGTTTTTTATTCATAAGTATCCAAAGATCATGTTAACAACATAACATTACTATTGAGCGTCACTTTCTACTTCTGAAAATTACATTTTTATAGAAAACTTTAACTAAATCCTAGATTTCGGATAGTGTGGATAACCATTGAAAAAGTCTATAATGGTTTACAGCTAACTTCCATTGTCTTTAAAACCCATTACATAAACATTAAAAAGGCTTGAGATGAGCCATGAAGTCTTTGACTAAAAAACATAACAAAAATTAAACTAATAACAACTACATCCTCGGTTCATCAGCCTGATGTTTAGGAGCAGGTTCCCAACATCTATCTTCAATCTTTACTAAGGCACGTGTTGGTTAAACATTTTACAACTGCTACATGGTGTCCAATTATTTCTCTAGAAAAAAACTCAAAACAACCCATTAAATCCGTATTGGTGGATTACCTCAATTAATCATAAGAAATAAAGTTTGTATAATTTTCCTTAAAGATAAACAATTATCTCTCCTAAAGTTTAATTAATTGGCAAAAACTGAGGATTGAGCTTATATAAATAGGCTTTTCTAGTATTAATATGATGAGGTTATTTTTACCTCATCAATCACCCTCCCAGGTCTTGCAGAGCCCAAAGAGTAGGAGGTATTTAAAATCCTCGTCAGTTGGTTCGGGTCTTTGAGCTACCCTTGATTGGGATTGGCATTTCCATAGGTAGATTAGGATATTAACTTGGTTACAGTAAAAACAACCAAAAAAATGGCAACTCTATTGGGGATGTTAATCTAAATATTTCTTGTTAATGTGTTGGTTATCCATTTTGCATAGAGTTTTCATAAGTATTTATGTGATTTGAAGGTTGAGCCCGTGGTTCTGTGTTAAGTTTGTCCATATCTTTTATTATTCAAAGTGTTTTGAGTCAGTGGTGAAATACATTGTACGTTGTCAATACAAAGTTCCAAATGTCTTTTGAAAATACACCAAGTATCTCTGGATATTTGGTATTCCCAAAATAATTAGGTGGCGACTCTGAAGTCTTTGCACCGGTGTGCATCTTATTTTGAAGATTTAATATAAGTTGAAAGATCTTTGTGAACAAGTATGTATAATGAAGAACACCAGGTCATTCAAGAAAAACCATCTAGAACAGACATTGGAGAGTGAACTTCCTAAAACAAAGAAGAAGGACTAGATAAAGAAAAAACCCGAATCTAGTCATGTTGCTCCCGCATCACAGAACCCTGTACAACAAGGTACAAATAAGTCTTTATATCCTATCCCTTAAATTTTTGAAAAGGTGTCTAAAAGTTCAGAGTCAGATAGCTATGGATTTTTTGATGCATTGTTTAATACACCAAACCAAGAGGATGTAACATGTCAAAATAAAGGACATATTAGTGTTCAATACTCTGAAAAGAGAAGAAGTGGGAGTAGAAGTCGAAGCCATCACAGAGAAAGCACCAGTGATGTGCCTCCTCCTCCTACTGAGGATGATGGAACTCCTTTATTGTCTAGACATGTACTTGAAGAGGTCAACCTAATAGATCTAAGTGATACATCGAGTTCTAAGATGACCTTGCTTGACCCTGATGATTTTTTTTGAGATATTGACTCCTTAAGGTGGGAGATCCAAAAACAAGTTGAGCTCAGGAGGAAAAAGGAAAAGGAGAGAAATAGAACTGATGCATGCTATGATTGAGAGAGATAGGTTGATTATTTCAAAGAAGACCTATACAGCTGGAAAGATATAGGAAATTATTCTTTGATGGTATTCCAGGTTATCCAAATCCCATCCCTGATGATTTGAGAGAAAAGATGAGTAAATTTCCTAGCAATAATGTTGTGACAACAGAGGAACATTTAAAATCCTTTATGGATATGTTGAATGATTATGATGTAGAGCATGAAGATGTTGTAATGAAATTGTTTGTACAATCCTTGGTAGAGGATGCGAGGGATTGGTTCATGGGATGAATTTTAAAAATGTTTCAAGGAATAGTATGGTGATAAAACCAATGCTAGTTTCATGTTGAATGAGTTCAACAATATCTAGAAGTCACTAAACGAGCCTGTGTCAGAGTTTAATCTAAGATTTCAAAAAGCAATGTATAAGTTGTTATGAGTTTTGAGGCTTGATGAGAATGTCTATATAACCACATATTTCAATGCTTTTGATGCTAAAATGGTATATCTCCTCAGAGATAAAGACCCTCAGACTATGAGGGATGCTTTCAGGGTGGCTATAAACATTGAGAGTAATAAGCAAGCTTCTGGGAAATATGGTAGGAGAAAAGAGCCCACACTTTTAAAAAATCCTAAGGATAAGGTTGAGAAGGTTTATGCTTCAAAGCCTAAGGATGATGAGAAATGGGATAAGGTCTTGAGCACTTTGAAAGACATAAAATATACTATTTCTAAGCAAGAAAAGGGTATAGCAAATGATAAGCAACAATATAATAAGAATGAAAGACAACCTAGGTTGCAAAATTACCCTTATAATACAAATTGGAAAGATGGGAAACCAATTTTGCCTAGCCAAAAGTCTAATCATGATCAGCATACCCCAGATCCCCTGCAGAAGCATTCAGTAAATCTAGTACAAGATAGGCCATGGTGTGAGGTTTTTCAACATCCACATGATCAAAATCACTGTGGTATTGCTCAGTTGCTTGTTGTTGAGGGAACAAAGAAGGAAACTTATGAGCATAATCTTGAAATTGAGCAAGGTGATGTGGATGTTTGTATGGCCAAATCATACATTCATGAGGCAAAGAGTTCCTCTGATGATGAATCACAGGGAGTTGATGTGGATAGTCAGAGGCAAAGAAGTGAGATATACCATCAACAGGTTTTCTCTAATGAGGAAGGTGATTTTGACCATAATGCTTGCAATATGGAATAGGATGAAGATTCAGTGTCCCTAAGGAGACCATCAGAAGAAGAGATTACAAGGTTGACTGAGGAAATGGCTGCTCAAATGAGAAGCTCACTTCAGCTGAGAAACAAAACTATGGGTGGTGAATAGGGTAAACCTATTGGCTTATTTATTAAAGAACAAAAGGACAAAAATAAGGGTGTTAAAGTTGATAACAAGAAAGATGTTGTTAAAGTTAAAGAGGTTAAAAATGATAAGATTTGGGTGAAAAATAATGAAACTCCAAAGCCTCAAGAAGATGCGGCTTCATCATTGGTGAAGACTAAAGTGATTACACAGTTTGTTGAACCTGCTTTAAAGGATAGGAGGTAGAAGAAACTTGAGGCAAGCAAACACCAAGAGAAAAAAGAAAATGATGAAGGTATGGTGTCTGACTTGCCAAAATATACGCCCATAGATATATTTCAAGTGCTTTCTTAGGTTAAATTTACTGTACCTTTGCTAAAAATAATGAGAATAGTTGAACATAAGAAAAAGACAATAGCCTTGATCACAGGTGTAGCTGTTAATAGGGTTGAACAAGGTAGTTGTAAAGAAGCAAAGGATGAAGGAGAAAGAAAAGAGAAAGAAGTGGAGGGAATTGTGTCACAAATTCCCCCTGTATATTTAGGGAATTCTATTAATATGTGCCTTGAAAACATAAACCCCTTTTTCTTAAGTGTTGTTATAAACGGGGAGACTTTAAGGAATTGTATGATAGATTCAGGGGCATTAAAAAATGTTATGCCAGTCAAGATCGTGGAGGCAATGGGCTTGACAATGGATACTACTCAAGGTAAATGTTATGCAATGGATTCAAGGGAAGTGATAGTTATTGGGACTATTAGAGCATTGCCTTATAAATTGACTCGGTATCCTGAAAAGGACTTAGCCATGACTGTACTAGTTGTAGACATCCCACCACACTTTGGGATGCTATTGTCAAGAAAGTGGAGTGCATCAATGGGGGGTAACATGCAGTGTGACCTATCATTAGCTACTTTCTCCATTGATGGAAAGAATGTCAAGATTGAGAGAGAATCAAAAGTGCCCCATATGATTGAGCATGATCCAACTAAAAATATGACATGTTTTATTGACAATGGCATAAATGAATTCAAAGTTGAGGAATTTCCTAGTAATTGTGATAAGCCCACTGCATCGATCGATACAAAAGTAAAACAATTGTCAGAGTGTGATGACTTGTGGACTATGTACTTTGATGGTGCAAGTTCAAAAGAAGGATTTGGTGCAGGTGTTTTGTTATGGTCACCGAGTGGAAAGACATTTATGTTCTCTTTCACTCTATCATTTGATTGCACCAATAATGTGGCAGAATATGAGGCCCTATTATTGGGGTTAAGATTGGCTGAAAAACATGGGATTAAGAAGCTCAAGGCAATTGGAGACTCTGAGCTTCTGGTTTCCCAAGTTAGAGCCAGGTATGTATCAAAGAATAAGAGGTTGAAACAGTATAGGAATGTTGTTTGGGATGAATTGGAAAAATTTGATGCATTTGGCATAGGTTGGATGGAGAGAGGCCACAAAAAAGTGGCAGATTTATTAGAAAACATTGTGCTAAAACCAGATGATATAACTTTTGCAGGGATCTTAAAGGTTGAAGTGAAAACCAAGCCATCAGTTCCTGATAATATCAAAAACTGGCAAGTTTTTGATAATGATGATGACATACTAAGATTCCTAAATTGTGTGGATGAATATGAAAGTCAAGAAATTGACTTTGGAGCTTTTATAGAAAAAATTGATGGTAAAGATATTGTGTTTGGAAATGAGGTAATTCACTTAAAAACAAATACAATTCCTAAGGGTTCAGTTGTATTAGAAAGAGTATTTAACAATCAGGATAGGACAAATGCTACTCATACTGCTTCACATCCTGATGAATTGGAAGAGATAAATCTTGGAATAGAAGCATCACCAAAAAAAGTATATATTGGAAAGAAACAGTCACCAAAGGTGAGAAGGATGCTAATTGATTTGTTGAGGAAATTTAGACATGTGTTTGCATGGTCCTATGATGACCTTAAGGCATACAGGGAGGATCTGCTCCAACATGGAATTCCTTTAAGTGATGGTGCTAAGCCATTTAGTTAAAAACAAAGGCCTATTAATCCTACCTTAGCCCCCAAAATGCAAGAAGAGTTAATGAAGCTAAGGGATGCATGGATCATCAAGACAATCAGTCATTCATCTTGGGTGTCAAATTTAGTGCCAGTAAGAAAGAAAAATGGAGACATCAGATTATGTGTAGACTTCATAAATTTGAATGTGTTTTCATTAAAAGACAACTATCCATTACCAAATATGGAAGCCATGTTGCAAAGGGTGATAGCATGTGAATTTATGTCTATGATGGATGGGTTCTCTGGTTACAACCAGCTCATGGTCAAGGAGTCAAAGCAATATAAAACAAAATTCACTACACCCTGGGGAACATATGTTTATGTAAGAATGCCTTTTGGTCTGACAAATGTAGGGGCTACTTTCCAAAGAGCCATGGATGTGGCATTTTCAGATTTCATTAACTTGTTTTTGGTGATATACCAAGATGACTTGACAGCATACTCCAAGAAGGAAGAGGATCATTGTGAGCATCTGGAGAAGGTATTTAGTAGAGCATTGGAGTATGGTATCTCTTTGAATCCGAAGAAATGTGCATTTGGGGTAAGAGAGGGAAAATTGTTGGGACATATTGTTTCTAAGGATGGAGTCAGAATTGATCCAGAGAGGGTAATTGCAATAGACAAAATCTCACAACCCCACAATGTCAAAGGTATACAATATTTCTTTGGAAAAATAAACTTCCTAAGGAGGTTTGTTACAAATTTTGTTGAGACAATTCGCTCGACTTCCAAGATACTTAAGAATGGAGCTAAGGTTGAATGGGGAGAGGAGTCTATATAGGCCTTCTAGACCATTAAGCAAGCTATAAAGGAGGCTCCTATATTGAAAACCTATAATTTTTCTAAACCCTTACAGATCTTTTCATTTTCTTCTTTCCACACAATTGTAGTTGTGTTGTTGCAAAAGAATGCAGAAGGTTTTGAACAACCTATAGCCTTTTTCAGTAAATCTTTGCAAGCTATGGAACTCAAGTATGATATAAATGATAAACAAGCATATGCATTGGTAAAGGCAGTAAAAGCCTTCGGGCATTATTTTATGGGAGCTACTGTGGTTGCATATGTACCTAGTGTTGTTGTCAAAGATATCTTCACACAATAGGAAGTGTCAGGAAGACAGTGTAGATGGATCAATAGGATCCAAGAATTCAATATTGAGATCCAGATTACTAAGCTGGTAAGAGGACAAGGATTGGCCAAGCTTATGGCCCAAAGTAATCTAGAAGCAAATCCGATAAATTTGCAAGAAGAGGAGAATAGATCACACATATGTGATATGGAACATTATGAATTGTATAAAGGTGTGATCTATTATTTGCAAAAGATGAAGTGTCCTGATAAATTGAGTGACAATGAGAAAAGGGAAATTGAAATTACATTCTATCAAGTATGTTATTGTAGTTGGTAAGCTTTGGTGGAGAAATGGGGAAGGTTTCATACAAAAGTGTGTAGATCAAAATCAAGCACAGGAAATTCTGATTGAGATGCACAGTGGAGTTTGTGGAGGGCATTACATGGCCAAAACAACTGCCCATAAGATATTGAGGGCTAGATTTTGGTGGCCTACTATTTTCAAAGATGCACACCAATTGTTAAAGACATGTGATGCTTGTCAGCATTTCTCTGGTAAGTTAAAATTCTCTGGTAACTTGCCTCTAAAACCAGTTGCAGTGCAATCTCCATTTCAGCAATGGGGTATTGATTTTGTGGGAGAGATAGCATGTATGTCTAGTGGAGGCCACTCATGGATATTAGTGGCCACTGATTATTTTACCAAGTGGGTGGAAGCAATTCCAATGAAGAGGGCAACCAGTAAAGTGGTAATTGATTTCCTGATGAGGAATATATTGACTAGGTTTGGGTGTCCAAAAAGGATTGTTTTGGATAATGCAATGTGTTTTAGATCTGAAGAATACACAGACTTTTGTGAGAAGCATGGGATCCAAATTTCTTACTCATCACCATATCACCCATAGGGAAATGGACAAGAAAAATTAAGCAATAAAAGCTTGATGAAAATCATTAAGAGAAACCTGGATAAAAATAAGAAGGCATGGGATTCTAAGTTGAGATTAGCAGTTTGGGCAGATAGGGTGACTGTGAAGAAAGCAATAGGTTGTGCCCCATTTGACTTGGTCTATGGGATAAATGCAAGGTTACCCCAAAATAATCTGATGGAGATGTATAAGTTTTTTCAGACATATGACAATGAAATTGATGATGAAATGCAATTGAGAGTAGAATCTCTTGTAGAATTAGATGAAACAAGGAGGGAGGCTCAAATTAAAAATGAAAAATTACAGTTGCAAGTAAAAAACTTGTATGACAAAAGGGCAACTACAAGGAGCTTCCAAGATGGAGATTTGGTCCTAATGTGGAATGCCAGATTGGAAGATAAGGGAAAACACAGAAAAGTTGATGCAATCTAGTTGGGTTCATTTCTGATAGACAGTAACTGGAGTGAAGATTCATACTTCCTCCAAGAGATGACAGGGGATATTCTTGAATTGCCAGTTCATGGACAAGTCTTGAAGTTGTACTTCACCTGAAGTATGTTTTTCCATGAATAGTAGTTTAGGTTTGTATATATGTTAGTGGTAGGTTTCTTTCCTATTGGGTTGTTTGGTCTGAACAACCCCTTTTGGTCATCTCTGCAATTGGTATGCTCAACATGAGATTTTGAGATCTCGCTTCATTCCAGTGGAATGAACGTCCCCAACTGGAGCCACTGATGGAACTCCAAATTTTTGTTCTATAAGTTTCATTTTGTCTTTCCTATGTTTTTGGTTCTACATGATGTTTGAGAAAAGCCTATGGTTGGGGTTTTACATTTGTTCTCATGTATTTATGCAAAACCCTAGTGTCTTATCTTATACCATGGCTGGGATCTATTTGGTCGTTACTTTTGGAGGAGGGTTTTAAGAACAACTTATGCCCCATTGATTCATCTAGGTTTGGGCCCCTTTTTGATCCGTTGTTTTATTTATTTCACTAGACTTTATTCTTTCCTAAGTCTAGGTTGGCCTCGTGCTCCCTCTTTTAAAAACAACTTATGCCATCGTTTGTCATCAACCTAGTAATGTCCCCTCTTGTTTTAACAAATGTTTTATATTTTGCAGAGGGATAAATTTTCATGACCATTGATGAATCGTTGTTTGATCTCAACCATTCCTCGCTATCCCGTGATGACCCCACCACGCAATTTTGGCTGATCATAATATCATGGGCGAGCGCCATGTGTCACATCTAATGAAGCCAAAGGAATGAGAGGAATAATTTAATACATTAATTTGGCTCTGATGCATTATCTGGTAGGTTACTAAAGTAGTTATAAGATGCACGTGGTTCAAATGGACGAATATGTTTTAATCTCGGAAGGAAAGGTGCTCGATGTTTAATGACAGAGTTGGTTGTTATTTTGAATGAACAGGATCTACAATGATTGAGATCCACAGTTTCTTGCCATCGTGTGATCGAAAGTTGCAAGTTTTTTACTGATTTCGATATCACGAGCGAGTGCCACGTGGATTTCCCTGGCAATGCATAATGTGGTGGGCCATTTTGGCATGGTGGAAGTTATGTCAGATTGTTTTGAAGGTAGTTGTTCGATGATCTGGCCAAAGTGACAGATCAACGGGTAATATTTGAATCTGCATCAAATACGATTCCAATCATTGGTGCAGTGCACAAGTGAGCTTTAATGGCGGATGAGACGTCTTCTAGCATGATTTGATTGAAATAAAGTGACCATTTTCCTATTCTATTGTATCACAAAGCATCAAGCAATTTTGCGGAGCAGTTTCAAAGCCAAGGAAAAATTCACAAGCTATTGCAGTGAGGAATTAGGGTTTATGTGAAACACAAAGCCATAAGTTGAATTTTGCATCTCCTGGTCAAATTGTGATTTGAATTTGGGAGAATTTTATGTTTCGTTGTCGAAAAGCTTGTTGAAAAATTTCTTAGGGCTATAGGTGAGCTAAATTGTGGGAAATTGCAAGGTATTTGTTTTGTAATTTTGTAGTTTCATGAAGCCCTAGTTTGTTTAAGGTCTGAAATATAAGGAAGCCCTAGTTTGCTTAAGATGGCACCATTAAAAAATCATTTCGGCCAGATTGACTATTTGAATAGAAACCTATATGATGATTTCCTAGATCAATTGCCGTCGTCAAAAAATGATAGGAAGAAAGGGTTGGTTTTAATGCGATGAAAAACCCTAGGGGAGGGATTAGTGTATATTTTTTTCAATATAGTTGATGCTAGGGTTCCTCTTAAGGGTTTGGAGATGTTCAGACTATGGTTTGGACAAAGAAATTTGCCTCATCCTTTTTCAAATGGCTGGATGTATGATATGGGGAAACTAATAGTTCCAAATGTGTTCCCTGATGTGGATTTGCTCAAGGCAGTGGCTGCAAGATATGATCCTGTCACACGGGTAGTTAGAGATAATGATGGAAAGGTTCGGTTAAGTATTAACAGGGAGGAGTTTTGACAGGTTTTTGATTTGAGTGAGCCCGGTGAGTTATTGGTCCCTATTGATCTTGAAGGAATGAAAAAGGAGTATGGGAAGATGAAATCCCTTTTCAGAGCTAAGATGCTCCCACCTCATTTGGCTAGGGCAGGAAGTTCTAGAGTTCATATTAGCCCTAGTGACCAAGAGCCTTTCAGATTGGATTGTTTTTCCAAACACTTTTTGGCCACTTTCTATTCATTGTGTGAGATCTTGGGGTTTATCCCTAATACAGTGACGCCTATAGCTTATATGTTCATGGGGGTGCAGATACAACACCCCAATTTCTTTGTAGTAAATGATTTTGCTTCCTTCTTGGCTGAGAAGATACATGAAGGGTTGTTGAAATTGCAACATAATGATGCAAGCACCCCATTTTACTGGTATTCTATGTTGATGCACATGTTTTTGTTCAATAATGCTGATTTTTTCTCTGAGAAGATGAGATTGAACCAGTTTGTCAATGGAGAAACACTGCTAGTACAAGTGTGGACTGCTGACCTTTCATACAATAGGGAGAATGCTAGTTATGTATAGTTCGATAACTGCTTTGCATCAAGACTAAGAGCCAGATTGATGTTGAATTTACCCATGGTTTCGTGAGGAGTTGCATGATTTCCTTAGGCCAAAGGGGAGGAGACAAATTTGAAGATTTTCCACAATTGGGGTGACATTATCCCATACCCAGTCAGCATTGTTTTGAGGGTATATGGTTTTCAGGGGACCCCACGTATTCTACCTTATAATGTGCCACCAAGATTTGGATTTGTTGAGGTTATGTGGTAGATTGGAAGTATACATGAAGATAACCTTATAGGAAAGGGTAAGGGGACCTTTTACCTAGACTATACGGTGGTTTCTAATTTTATAATTTCAAAGGGAGGATGGGTTCATTTTGGAAAGTTTTTTGAAGTGTATCATTTGAGTTTTGGTCCCAAGAGGCAACATGATCCTAAGGGTTTCTTTGCTTTGTTTAGACAAAGAATAAAAGGTGCCAAAGTTGTTCATGAGTTCAATTTCCTTGAGGACCTGGTCAGAAATGAATTTGATTTAAATAAGAAGGAATTGAACAAAGATAAATGGGTAGCTTATGATAAGCTATTGGCCATTGTAGATAATATGGATCCAAAATATGATCCATTGATGGAATTCAGTCCCTATCATAAAAAGATTGATATTTTGATGGATAATTTCAAAGAAATCATGAGCATTCTGATGACCAAGAAGATAAATTTGGAGTTAGACTTGGGCATACATGAACAAGTTGCAAGGCCACTTGAAGATATTCCAACCTATCAACCTCTAGATGGCAGGCCTATTTACAGGAGGAAATGGAATGACAGCAGTGATGAAGAAGAAGAAGATAGAAAGGGAAAGCAGATAATGGAATTGCATGAACAACTAGGTCCACATCTCAAGGCACCTGGGGCATTAAAAATAATTGATCTGGAGTCATCACCTGGGAGAAGTCCCTCACCACCACTATTAGAGTGAAGCCCCAAGAGGCGAAGGATTGAGAAGTCCCAGGAGGACTTGGTGGATGAGATTATTGTTATCGATCAAGATATGCAAATGGGCATGCCTTCTCCAAAACCAGTTGAGTTGGTTTTATCAGACCTAGATTTGAAAGGTAAATGTGTACAAGATGCAAGGATGGAGGCTTGTAAAGAATTTATGGATGATGATACCTTTGTGAAAACACCAATCTTCTTGCAACTGGTATGGAGAATGAAGCTGGAAGAATATCAAGAGAAGTGTAAGAAGAGAAGAGAACTGAGGCATGATAGGTCAAATCAGGAGAATGATGATGAGGTAAAGGCTGAGGTAATGAATGAATTCAAGAACATCACTCCAGAGGAAGGGAGAAATTTAGTCAATCAAGTTGGTTTCTTGATTTTACCTGAGTGGGATATTGTTGATGTGGTAGTTTTCAATTCTATTTTGAAGTCCAAGCATCCCCTCCAAAATTCTGAAGAAGAGGTCAAGGCAACATTGCAAGACTCTAACTTTAGTGAGGAATATGAAACCTTAGCAATATGGGCTTTGGCCCCCAAGGAAGAAAGCCAAATATTACTGATATTAACCCAAATTTGAGAGGGGAGTTAATAATAAAAAGGGCTTCAGAGACCTCAACCACAAAGGCCACAAATTTAAATGTGAATGTGGCCAAATTGGTACAAAAGACTATAGAGAGAGAGGAAGCTGAAAAAAGGAGCCTCATGGAAAAATATAATTTTATGATTGGAGAATATAATAAGGTGCAACAAAGGAATATTGAGTTGCAAATAGAGGTGGACAGGTTAAAATACAAGCAGATTGGGGAAACATCAGTTACTCCAGGGATTAAGTCATTGCCTCGTGTTTCCCCCATTATCTCTACATCAGGATCTCCTAGTTAGACTCCTTCCCTCAGCCCTACATTGGAACCAATTGAGGAGGAGATAGAGTGCTTTGTTGATCCAACCAAGAAACAGTTAATGAAAAAAATTGCAGAGCTATAGGCATCTCTTAAGGTGAGTGAGGAGATAATTTCAAGACAAAGGGAGATTGTTACTGTTGTCTTGCAGCATTTAAATGAGAAGGTTGATGGTATATTATCAGCTATGTATTCTTCTTATTATTTATTATTGAATGCAATAAAGAACATTGACAGGGATCAAGAGGTAGCAATACCATTAATTGAGAAGTGGATCCCTAGGGCCAATGACTTAGATGTAATGTATAAGGTCTCAAGGTTTGATGTCAATAATAGGCCACATTCATTAAGACCTACTCAAGTGTTTGTTAAGTCATTGCAAGGTTTTCAAGCCTTACCAGATGACTTGAGTAGGAAGATCAAAGAATTGGTAAAGAGTTTTGATGATTGGAGTGATACACTATTGCCTGACATAATTGATGAGCAGGGAAATATCAGGTCACTTCACCAATGGTAGGATCGGGCTAATGATGCCATCAATGCTCAAATTACTTTAATTTGTGATGACTCGGATTTTGATTTATTAGTGAGCTGCATGGATAAAATTATCTGCACCAGCTCATTCCTTGAGTCTTTTGAACGTGAGGCAAACCAAATGGTAGTTAAATATACGCCTTATAGTGTCAAGGTAAATGAATTAATCAATTTTGATTGGCCAAGTGATGAAGAGTACAAGCAGTGGGTGAATATATATTTAACTGAGGAGGAGTGAAGCGGGAGTAGGCTGCTAATAGTTAACTAACCAATTGTTGCAGTTGTAACAATTTCTAGTCTTATTTTGGTGGCATTCTAAGAACAAAATTCTTGAGGATTTATTGTTGCATCAAACCGTTCTCAACGGGCAAGATGGGAATGAACAAGAAGATTCTCCAGGGGAGGTCGTTGTTGTAACAAAATTTGGAAATGTCACAAGGCGGTCCAAGTGGTTGGTGACATGTGTGCTTTCTGGCCCAAAGCTTGTTTGCTCCTTCATTTTCTATAAGAAGGATTTCAAGGCCAGAAGTACGTGTTAGCAAGTTAGAAAGTTTTTGGTCGAGCCTAGGTGAAATTGCAAAGCAAGTGTAAAGTCTGATAGTTATATAGAAAATGCAAGTTAGGTTTTGAGTCATTTTTTGTAGGTTTCGATTTCATGTAGATATGATGTTTTATGACAGTACTGGCATTTGAATTAAATTGATAAATTCAAGCTCATGTCTCTCCTGTGTACAAGCATATTTGAATTTTGAATAAAATGATCAAGGGTTATGTTGTTCATCTCATTTTTATGGTGTGTGCAATTCTTGTTTTAGTTTTAATTTAAAGAATTAATTAAAATTCTTAAATGAGATTATAGGTTGATATGTTATGTACAAGGATTTGATAAGTAGTATTGAGTTAGGGTGCATATTGGTGATAATGTAAGGCAATGTTATCAAAGATCTTATATGCTATGTGTTGAATCTGTTATAAACCCTTAGGTATTTGTGAATTTGACTCCTCCAATGGATATAAGGCACATATCTAAGTTGCATCTGTTTGTGAGATTCAGTATTTGTTTGTGTTCACCTGGAGCTTGCTAAAATTGAAAATCAAATGAATATATTTTACTGTGAAGTATTGTTGTGACTATCTCACACTCCAAATAGTTGATATTATTGATGAATAGCCAATTCTGTTCAATATTATCCCGTTATGTTGAGCTATTAAGTGAGATTATCTGTTATTGGTAATGTTGTTTATGATAATGGTGCAGAGGTTGTAAACACATTAAGGGATCACCCTCTCGGGTCTTGCAGAGCCCAAAGTGTAGGAGGTCTTAAAAATCCTGGTCAGTTAGTCCAAGTCCTTCGAGCTTCCCTTTATTAGAATTGTCATTTCCATAGGTAGATTAGGAGATTAACCTAGTTACAGTAAAAACAACCAACACAAACTAGATTTTAGTTCCCCCTGAACTAGAAGAAAAAGGATTTTTATATAAATTTCCTCCTCTAAATTTTCACATGCAAAAGAATTATTTTCATAATCACTTTTCATATTACAAGATTAAAATAAACAACATTGAAAAACATAAGCTAATATATTTTAGTTTATCTATAAGATAGAAAAATTCACTTAAAATATAGTCCCCTGAATAGATAATATCTAGTTTCCACAAATATTTATTGTACCTCTCAAATATACCATTAAAATTCCTTTTTTAAAACCATTCATGACTAATAGATTTAATTATTTTAGGTAGATCAACTAGATCCCAAAGTCTCATATTTTTTCAAGGTTGACATTTCCTCCTTCATGGCCTTCTTCCAAAGCATACTTTCTTTAGAAGATAAATATCTCTTTAGAAATATTGGATTATCATTAGTATAAGATAGAGAAAAATTAAAACAAAAATCTAGTTGATTCTATACTAGTTTTGTTGGTTTCACTATCCAGTGGAGATCCTTATAGATAGTGGAGTATGAGACTCTTCAAAAAAAATCCTCCTTCAAAATCAAATTGTTACCTTTCTTCCTATAATTATTCATCTCCATCATTTATATCTTGTTCTTGTCAACTCACCATAGTTTTATTGTATTGAGTAGAACACTATGAATGGGTAGTGCAACAATAACTCTCATGATACTACCAAGACCATTCTTATTGATTTTAGTAACTATCATAACTCTCCCACAGTATAGGGTACTTGAAAGAAATTTCTAGATGCTCATGGCAATGCCAAGATCAACCATATAAATTCCATAAGGCCACATACACTCTATTAGTGACATAAAAGACTCTATACAATATTAAAATTATTGGTAAATATATGTTAGCTAAATTTTTATGGTTTTAGCATGGCTTCAATAAGGTGTAATAAACCTCCAAGATAAACTAGTAAAAATGACTCACACTACATAGTACAACTCAATCTTGATCACACTACATAATCATTATTATGATCTAAGTGGCACCCTTTGGATATCAACACCATCCTTTTGTTTATGATTTAATTATTTGTTTGTGTATACAAATAAATAATTATCTACAAGTGAGTAACACACCATAATTTCAATATTCTTCTATTTTATATTTGCTATAATATTTGTAAAAAATGAATAGAAAACTAAGCATAGTGATAGATAAAACCATGACATCCCTACACCAAAAAATTAATTTCTCACTAGATTTGTAAGTGAGTTAGCTACATTTACTAGAGTATCAAATTTTTCCATCTGAACCTTTTTATTATCTACCATCACCTACACAAAATGATACTAGACATCTATATGCTTGGTGCAACCATGATACATTAGGTTCTTTACTAAATAAATTACACTTTGACTATTATTATCGATTGTCAATTTATTTCTCTTATAACCAATTGCAACACTTCATATATGTAACCACACTTATTCTTTGTGAGCATGTGTTGCATTAATATAGTTAGCTTTAGTATTGGACAAAGAAAGTATAAGTTACCTTTTACTCATCTAGCCTACTACTCCTCCAAATTGAGTTAAAATATAGCTATATGTAGATCTTATACTATCAATATATTCAATATAATTTGAATATGCAAAGCCCTATATATTCACCTTACCAACATCATCAATCTCATGATAATAAATATAACAATCAAAATTTCCTCCTCAAGTACCTAAAGACCCTTTTCAAATAGGTCCAATTTTCTATGTTAGAATTTAACATAAATATACTAAGGCTTCCCATTAATTAGGAAATATATAGTTTTTTACTAACCATGGCATACATTAGGCTTCCTACAACTCTAGCATAAGGAACATTGTACATGTCCTCAAAATATTATTGAAATTAGGACATTCCTTCAAAGGGAACTTAGTTCCTATAGGAAATGGGATTTTATTGGTTTATTTTCATGTATAATTAACTTTTATAAAATATTTTTAATGAATTTCTTCTAGCTCCACCATAATTTTTAATTAGTCCTATCTTTATTTATTTTCATACCAAATATTTTACATCTCCTAAATCCTTCATTTCAAAATTTTGTGTTCCTTGATTATTGTCTTATTATTAAAAGTGAGTAGGATATAATCAACATATAAAGTAATGATTGGAATGTGATCACTAACATATTTTTAATAAATACAATGATTAACTTTACTCCTAGAAAATCCAATTAAAATGTATATGAATCAAACTTTGAATGTCACATTTATGGTGACTGCTTCAAACAATACAAGGCCCTTTTTTAACTTACAAACTATATTATTTTCCCCTTAACCTCAATCTTTTCATGTTGTTTCATAAATATTTCATCATATAAATGTATATGGAAGAATGAAATTTTAAAATCTATTTGTTCTATCTTAAGACCATAATAAATAAAAATTCAAACATAAATCTAATAGATGTTAATTCAACTACAAGAAAATCACTTGAAACATGTTCCTTCAATTTGGAAATATCACTTTTCCACCAATATTTCTTGTACCTCTATAATGTTCCATCTATCCTAATCAATTTTTTGTAGATACATTAATGACCAAAATATTTTCCTACTTTAACTAGATCATCTAGATCATATTAGGAAATGTGTCTCAACCTTGATCCTAAATTTAACTATGTGAAGAATGCATTTTTTAGACTATGAAACATAGAAACAAAATTTCTAAGTTATAGAATTTGCTTTTAGAAAAATAATGAGAACTTGTTCAACATCACTTCTATGGACAAATTTTGTGTAGATATGTTTTAGCTCTACAATTTAAAAAGGGGGCCAAAATAACCTCTTGAATAAAAATATATGGCATTCAGTGTTGATCCTCCTATATAAAAAAAAAAACATATAAGACACAAAAAAGAGTTGTAAGAGGTAGTCACACTTGTTGACCAACTTGTGAAATCTATTAAAACACATCATAAGGCATCTTTGAATATAGACAATGAATCCAAAATATGATTCTCAATTTGGTGAGTGGATTGTAATGTGCTTTTTATGGGTGGAAGGAATATGCATTTTTATCTTGTGAACACATCTTGCATGGGTATTATTTTCATAACTAGGTATTTGGGTGTTAATTTTATGATGGTTTTGTAATGTTAAAAATTTCACCCCATGTAATTTCACATTTCATACACCTTCCTCTTCAGACAAACTAAGATAATTATGCTCTCTCGACCAAAAACCATTTTCTCACTACGTAGCATGGCCCATTCCTTGATTGTTAAGTCTGATTCCCATGAACCAATGAGCGTCACGAAGATGTTTGTGCACTGCACTCATGTCCCATAAAAATATGTGACTAAAGTGGTCATTGAGATATTACACCTACCATTTTTTGGCAGTGTAATGCCTCTTCTAGCCTACAACCATGTTAGGAATTTCTCAAGCTGGTTGTTTGAACTAAAAAAGTCCCTCTCTTTTGCAAGAAAAGAACTAATTCTTCATTTTACATGCTTGAACTTCCCCATTCTTGCTCTCATTCTCTCTTGAAACACACATACAACTTTTTATTCCTCATTATATAAAATTTTCTTGAGCAAGCACTAGCTTTCTCCACCTTTCTACATACACCTCTTGCAACAAGCTTGTCTACGAATTTTAGAGCAAGATCCATTGTTGCAACATGATATCTTATTGCAAGGAATTTGTTGTCATCTTGGAGGTTCTTTTCACTCCTTTGTTGCACTAGCAAGCTTTACTTTTGGTGTTCATACAGTTGACTCTTCTAGAATCTTTCTTTAGCATTTTATCTCTATCTTTGAGTAGCATATGGTTTTCTTCACCTTTTTCACATCTATTATTATTATCATCTTGTCTAAGGTTGTTTGTGGAGGTGGAAACACCAATACAAGAGCTTGGCTGAGGTAAAATCCTAAACATCCACCCAACATTTTTCATTGGTCATATGTGTGTGTTGGCAGTGGTTGTCATTGATGTCAACACGATGATATTTTTACATATGTTTGTGAGATTGTTGGTAGTGATTTCCATTGATGTCAACACTGTTGCATGTGCTTGGGAAAGATAGTTGTCATTGTTGACAACATTCTATATGGGTTTTCATTATTGTATGATGGTGTGTTGTTGAAGTTCATGGTTGGATGTCATGTTGTGTCTAATGATAATGAAAGAAGTAGAGTATGGTAGCTATTAGTAGAGTTGATTTCATAATGATATATTAAGATGTGGATTAGAAGTATTAAGATGAGGATTAGAAGTATTTTTTATGATGGAGAGATCTTTTTGATGCTCTACAATATGTTCCATGCTCTCTCATGTTGTTCCTAATGAAGTATATGTTGCTAAAAGAAGGTTTTGGCCTTCACAAGTTGTTGAAACATTTTGTGCTTAGAAGTTGCATTGAAGTCTATTTGGGAGAATGCTCTACATTCCACCAATATTGAAGATACACTCTTGTGGTTTTTGGATTCAAAGCTAGTGTTATGTGGATGTTGCACTCCTATCTTTTCTAGTCACTAGTGTTGTCAAGGATATTTCTATAAGTTGCAGAATATTGGTGATGTTTTTGGTTATTTGGACTAGTCTGAAAAATGCTTTATATTTCTCCACATTGATGACTCTGCTCCTACAGCTCGGTGAACATGTTCTCAATGTCTATGTAATGTCCTAGTTCCAATTTCATGTGTTGAAGTGGTATACAAGTTGATTTGTTAATGTTATATCTCATGAATGAGTTATTTATGCTTTTGGGATGAAGTATGATGTTCTTGTTTGGTCTGTGGTGGTTGTTAGTTGCATGAAAGTATAGAAGTGTCTACAAGTGTTGTTGGATGTTCAAGGAACATCCCCATGTGATATGCATGTTAATGTTTGATCTCCTTGGTACTGAATGTTGTGTTGAGTTGGCTTTTTGGGTTATCTATGAATATCTAGCCAACAAGGCTTGTTTTCTTGCTTGTGCTAAATGTTTAAGGGTTTACACTAGTATATGAAGTTGCGGTATGATAGATTTGGGTCCTAACCTATCTCGGTTGAGATTGCATTGAGTTAATTCAATTGGAAGTCTGTATTTTGGGTTGACTAGTTATGTGCTTCATGTTTCACCTACAAGTTTCCTTGTTGTCAACTTGGATTGATGTGTGCCAATGTGTGAAGTATTTTGGATCACATTGGAAGATGTAATAAGATTTTTTTTGGTCTTCTCTATCCTTAGGATAGGACCACAATATGTTGTTGTCGCCAACCTGTTTGAGTTTATTGTTTATCTTCCTCCCGATTGACCTAGTTGAAGTTTTAAAGAATTGCAATGGAATAAATACAAGATCATTTTAGTTGAAAATGTATGGAAGTCTGAAAAAGTGCAAAGAAGTGTGAGTGTGGAATGTATTAAGTATCTAACAAAGTTAGTAATAAAGTATGAAAAAGAAAGATCGGATGTGCTTGAATGCCTTAGTAAACAGATTTAATTGTTGACAAATATTGTAATTCCATATAAAAAAATTGTATCCTACCCTAGGAGTTGTATTTTCTCCAGATCTACAAGTCCTTTTGTATATTTCTCTAAGGTGGTACGCCTTAGTTTGCAAGTCCTTTTTGGTAGTGATCCTTTATGTTATGAGTTAACTCTCATTGTGGTTTTTCTCTCATTAAGTTTTCCATGTAAATCTGGTGTCATCTTGTGAATGTGTGTTTCTTGTTTAATTTTCATTACTACTGATCTAGTTAAGAATGGAATTGCTATAGCTTTCATTGTTGAAGAATGCTAAATTTTTTGAAGGTTTAAACTACTATATCATTCTTTATCGCAAATCTATTTAAGTGTTTTGATTGGGTTAAGAAGTTAGTATTGTGATGTAGAGTTCAAGTTTTGATGGTGTTTAAGTTTTTGTAGATATTGATTCACCCCCCTCTTAGTATTTGGTGTGTTCAATAGTGCGTAGGTGTAGGTGGGGAGATATTTTTGAAGCAACCTTGAACACCATCGAACACCCTTGATGCAAACTTGAACCTTTCCACATTCTTTTCATCTTAATTTACTTCAATATACTTATTTTAGTACCTTTAATTTTGTGTAATCATATTTTACATCTTTTTGCATCTAGAAACTTGCACAAAGTATTTCTATGTCATTCTATGACATCTTCAGTTTTATGTTTGTTCATGACTCTAGCAAGAGTGTGCTATCGTTTGATAGTCACATTGTCATCCTAGATATAGAGGTTGTCGAGCTATCAAAAAGACCTTTATACTTTGTTCTTTTGGTTCCTAATGTCTGAAATTTTTGAATAATTTATATTCATTAAATTTCACACTCTTCTATCCCAGTTAACTTGAGTCATGTCAACTAAGGTAGGGGAGAGATAGTTTTCCCCTGGAGATCTCATCATATTGAGGGTGGAAAATTCCCTCCTCTACATTTTGGTGAACCCAATGTGAACTCACCTTTTGGAAAAAACTTGGTCATTTAAATTTTTTATAACTCTTCATCTTCTCCTGAGTCCTCTTGTTTCTTGGAGTTGGCAAGGATTTGCATTGTAAACACTCATCTATGAGATTTACAACCCAATCTACTACCTCTGGACATGTAGTAAGAAGAAGCTTGAGGCCTACCATACCCCAAAATTGGTATAGTCCTACTAGACCTGGTATAGTATTTCATGAGAATCATGATCCTACTAGCTCTCAATCAATAGTCAGAGGTTCTCCTCTGAATTCCCCTCCAAGGTCTCCATCCTCTAAAGATTATAGAACTAATCTTAGGGTCCCTTTGGGAAAGTTCAATCTTTGGAGGAAAGCCTTAAATAATTTTAAGATTTTCTAAATTGCGGTAACCTATATACCTGCTCCTATAGTGTCAGTAATATGAGAAACTTACTTATCTCAAATTGCAAGGGTCTTGAGTTACTTCATCCACTAACCAACATAATCGAGAATTGAATGTACCCTTGTACATGTCAGTCTTGATTCAAACTCATGATACCCAATCAGATGTCACCGGTACTTAGTTGAATCTTTTGATGCTTGAGGTATCCATGTATATGGTGGATACTAATCCCTCTATACCTCCCATAACTTCTATTGATAATATAAATGTTGTGTCTATGCCCCCCATCAACCCTAGACTTAATGTATCCCATACTCCTTTGGGTTATAACATTTCCCCTCCACCTGAATCCGCACCTCAAATCTCTATCACCATGGCTAATCAACCTCCACCACTCAATCCCATATTGAACACCCTATTCCAAAACATGGGTCAAATGCAATATCAACTCGCTAACTTAACTAATGTTGCCACACAATCCACTCTCACTCCATACTATCAACATAGCCTTCTCACCTTAAACATCTTGAACACACCCATTCCTCGAGGTGTCGAGGCACCAAAATTTTAAAAGTACAATGGTAAGGGAGACCCACAAACACATGCCAATTCCTTTACTACTCTATGTAGTGATTTTCTACATCAAGATCATTTGCTAGCAAAATTATTCCCATGATCCCTTAAGGAGACCATGTTGGAGTTATTTTTCTCATTACCTAACAATTCTATATTCTCTTTCAATCAACTCATAAATCAGTTCTTGTAATGGTTTGAAGTGAACATTGGCTCTAAGGTCATCATTGATGACCTTGTCCATTATAAGCAACAACCAAACGAGAAGTTAACTAACTTCATTTCTCATTATGAATCCATTTCTTCTTAGATCTCTGATGCCCTACCTGACCATGGAATTTAGAGTATATTCATGGGTAGCCTTCAACCAACATTGAGGGAATGAGTTTCCCTGATGAAATATCCTTCCTTCATGCATTTGTGTATTGCACTGAGAGATTAACAAATATTAGCTTAGCATGGGGCTTTTGTCTCATCCTCATGTCTTGATGGTTTTGGGGTTGTGTCTTCTTTTGGAGAGTCAAAGAGAAATAAGACAATAACTAATGTATTTTTCCCTCAAACAAATGAAAAGAATCCACTTGGGTCACAACATAATCAGGTCTGTACAAACCTATCTAATTCTAACTCAATTATACTCCAAAAACTATTAAATATAACTTAATCACTCTTCTAGTAATTAGATTGCTTTCTAATAACAAGCCATACCCTAGTCGATATGGCTCTTCTAATTTTTTTCAATACCATCGAGTGCTCAGACATGATACTGAGTGTTGTGTGCATCTGAGGCATGAGATTCAAAACCACATGGACAATGGTAATATTTGCCTCGATAGTAAAAATTAACCTCTAATAAGCTTGTTGCTAAACCCAACAACCAATTACAAATCTACACAGATCCCTTCCCACCTCATTCTTCCAACTTTTATGACTACTTCTTCTTCTTCTATGCCATCTAATGATGTCGCATACATGAACATGGTGTTTATCACTCGAGCATCTCCCCTCCAAGTTAGAAGGCTAAGATAGCTGACATATTTTTTACACCTAATGAATTGCCCTACCATGGAGAGTATACTCCCCTTTTCATTCCTGCTTAGGTCAACAATAACATCTTCATTGGTGTTACGGTTGAACCTACCTATAGGGTCAATGTTATTACTGAGGAGACACTTTTCATCAATGGTCTATACATAGGACGAGATATGATAATTGCAAGACTACCATCCTTATGCATGATAGTTTTTCTCTCTCCCCTTTGGGATCCATTTCTCTTTTGGTCCTTATTGGACCTAAATCTATCTCTATGACTTTTGTCATGATAATGGAGTCTGACTTGTTTAGGGTGAAGTTAGGCATTTTGTGTTTAGTTTCTATGAATGCAGTCACTTCGATTGTCCATAAGTGTCTAAAATTTCCTCATGAGGGCATGATGCAAACTATTCAGAATGTTGGGTATATGTGAGGGTTTCTCTCTTGACCATTTTTGGCCTGCTCTGATGGGACCCATGCTACCTTGAGGTGACTTGTTATATAAATCATATTATAGATACAGGACCAAGAGATCAACGTCTAACACAATCCCACCTCCTCCTTTTTCTTATCCAATCCCCTCTTATCCTACTCCTGTGCAACAACGTGCTTTGTCTTCTAAGCCTTCTTTGTTAGGGGATAAACACAACCATGCTCCCTTGAGTAGACCCTCTCATTCTTCCAAGACCACACAACCTCTAGTGGTGCCTTCCATTCCTTCAATTTTTCCTAGAACATTAAAAGGAAAGGCCCCAATATTGACGAAGTTGAAACCCTATATCCTTGAATTTTTTATTCTTCTTGACATCCCTTGCCCTAATATATATAGTAAGGGTAAGTAGTCCTCTTTGTTTGGTCCTTTGCATGTGGTTCAACATATCAACCCCCAAGGGTCCCTCCTATTCCTCCCCTTGCCCAAAAATAACAAGGAGGAAAGACACCCATAGTCGAGGTTAAGGATCTTATGCCCCTAGCCTCTCTAGCTTCTCATGTGGAGCCTATCGTTTCACTGGTAATGACCGTGAAAGAAACTTCACCCATCATACCAACACCTTCTCAATCTCTTGTTCCTAGTACCCATCTCCATTGGAACCAAATTACACATGAGCGTAAGTGCCACCAATGTGTGATGACAAAGGAATGCAGTGCTACATAGAAAGCCATGGATAAGTCTTTTGTCTCAATTCCTCCATCTTCTTATCTTTCTACTCCTAATTATGTCTTGCTTCTCATCTCTTCAAGAGATGTGGATTAAACTCACCCCAAGATCTTCCAAAAAATAGAATTTACATTATAACTCCAAGAGATCTGAAACCATTCTCAAACATCCAAAAACTATATACATGAAATATAACTTAAAGTATAAGAAAGTAAATATCCTTATGTAAATTTCAACTTATACTTAAATGTTTATTTCATGTATATAGTTTCATTGGCATAAAAAGTAAAAGACAAAGAAAAAAGAAGCACTTCAACAAAATGCATTCTAAAAACAACATTCACATTTGGCACTCACCAAATGATGCATCTCATTTGGTGCTTTCCAAATGATGTATTTCATTTGGTGCTCGCCAAATTTTGTATTTCATTTGGCGTTGGCCAAATTTTTCATTTCATTTGGTGAGTGCCAAATTTGGTACTTACCAAATCAATTGCAAATACCAACCCAAAGGGTTGGACAACCATTTAATGTCAAGGATGTGTTTTTTGAAAGGGTAACAAAATTTCACACATTTTGGCTGTGCTCTCCATCAAGTTTGCATGTGTTTCAATGCAAATTTATAAAAATATCACGATGATGTTAGGCTCTCTCTTAGTTATCTAACCATTTTTTTTTTTTATGTTTTGAATATGTTAAGGTTTTCATCTATAACTTCTCTTTTTAGTACCTCTGTTTTTTGTCAAAAACAAACATGTGCTAGTTTGGGTATAGATTTTTACTCGTTCATAAATTTTGAAACAAATTACATTTTTGTAAACTAGACTCCATTCTACAAGTAATGAAAAAATTGATTTTCGACTAGTTTTCAAAAAAATTAGGTGGGAGAACGCTCAAATTTTAGCTTTTCAGGATGTTTCCACTTCAAAAATTAGTAAAATATTATATATTCATTAAAAAATTCATCTAAAAATTTGGCATAAAATACATGGTGTTAGCTAATTTCTCACTGTGGTGATTTTTGAAATTCTAAAAAATGAACTTTTCAAGGGGGCCACAAACGACGCTATGCTATTTTTTTATCAAAAAATGACCACTTTGTGTGGACCCCCTTTTTCAAACCCTTAATCTTCATTATTTTTTTTATAAAAATAGTAGTTTAGAAAGTAGATTTGGAGCACTACAACTCTTGTTCTTGTTGCATCTTCAAATTTTGAGTGTAACTATCTCCATTTTCTCATGAACATCAAACTTTGCTAATTTCATTAAAAAAGTGGCATCTTAAGAGCTATTTTTGTGTCACAACTTGGTGCATACCCATATGTTATAGTTGTTTGGAGCATATTACATCATCTTTGTGCACCTTTAGGATTTGCCATTTAATTTTGTTGAAATGATTATTGATTTTTCATGTTTTCTTTGGGAGCTCCCTACAGTTGTGAACATAGAAAAATAGTTTGAAAAATGATGTCAAAGTAAAATCTTAGCATTTACGTTTCTAGATGAACATTATGGTTTGAAAAAACAACCATACATCTACTTTTCCATATATTAAACTGTATACATCTAAAAATGGTCACATTAAATCAAACCTGATAATTAATTAAATATGAATTATTTTATTAATCTTCTAAAGTCATCTATATATAAATAAATTTAATTATTTATTTATATCGTTCACTTTCTAATTCTTCTAATTTAATTAAATAAATAATTTTATTTAATTATTACCACCTTCCATTTTCCTCTTAATTAATTAAATAGATTTTATAATTTATTTATATTAATTATCATAAGTTTGAATTTTAAATTCAAATAATGTTCCTCTAAATTCCTCTTCCACATTTAATTAAATATTCCGAATATTTAATTAAACACTTTCTAATTCTTCACTCTACATTTAATTAAATATTCTAAATATTTAATTAGAAACTTTCTTCACTTCACATTTAATTAAGTATTTTATATATTTAATTAAACACCTTTTATCATCTTATCACACATAATTAAATATTATTTATTTAATTATAGAAACTTCTAAATTCATTGTCATATGTAATTACATAAACTAGGGATGTTTCCTCAACTACCAACAAACTCCTCATAATTGAAGTGCACAAATGACAACTTTCCTTCAATTTTGAATGGAAAAGGTTGTGTAGGAGGAAACATTTCCCATTATTCTCTCAACCTTCCATCTTTTTCTCAACTTCCAAAATCTCTCACTATTCATCTTGACAGGTTTGATTTCGACCGTTGATCTTTGCCAACTAGATTCTTGCCTCCAAAAATCTATAAATATAGCCCTTTTGTGAGTTGAAAAGGATCCTAGATTTTGTGAATTTAGCACATTTACTATAGTTGCATTCAAATCAACATTTTAGCAATCTTTTCAAGCATAGCATTTCAAGTTCATAACATCTTAGTTTTCAATTTCATAGCTTAAATCATTTAGCAAATAGACATGCATTTTGCATAAGCTCGTTCTCCGAAGTTGTCATTCTACCAAGTTGTTGCTTACACCAACTGAGAGCTAGTAACTTGCATCGAATCCTTGGAGATAGAGGACAATGGAATGCTTTTGAAGGAGCTGATGTTTTAGAGTTTGTTTTACTTTTAAATTAGTTTCCTTTGATATAATGTTGCATTGGTGTGTTGGTTTATCTTTTTAGTTAGCTCACATATTCTCACACACATTTTTGGCACCTACCATGGGGCCTTGCCCCATTTTTAATCTTTTTATTGCAGATTTTTTGACAAGTGACATATTGGAGTTGCGGTTTAGCTCATACGTGACGTGTTTTAGCGCATCCCTAACAAAGTTTAGTGCATACGAGGACTGTTCTGATGCTTTGACGTTTTGTTTTAGCACATTTACCAATTCTTTTAGCGCATTTACTTACTGTTTAAACACATCCCTGACTATTCATTTAGCGCATTTGTTATCTATTTTAGCACATTGGTAAGTTCTTTTAGTGCATACATGGAGTTGTAAAAAATAATCCTGATTTCGACGCCATCCACGGACAAATATTTTTTATTTTCTACATAAGTTAAAATGAAGCAATCCTAGGGTAGACACTTAAATATGGAATTAACCAATCCTAGGATAGTCACCAAACGTTATTTTATCTTGGTTAAAATGAATTTCATGCTTGTTGTGAAGCAACATCTTCACTTGGTGTAGAAAATTGTCATTTGGGATTAAAATTTGAACAAAATTGTTTGTTGTGATTGTCAGGTAATAGGCTTATGCTCTCCCCTTAACTTGGTGACCAAAACGCCATACTTACCTTTTCATTTTGTGCATTTTATGTTTCATTACATCCTTTAGAAGGCCTACTCTTGTGGGAAAAAGTACTCACCTAAGGGGAATGACCTAAGTGGGAACACCTAAAGCCAAGGTTTCCAACCCACTCTAAACAAAAGTGAGTTGTTGATGAAAGTCCAAATCAACAGTAGGGTGCAAAGATAACCATCCCCAAAGCCTTTGTTCTAAAGGTTGGGAGGTCTCCTGAGGGAGTATATCATTTTTCACACTAAACGGAAAACCTTACTACGAACCTTAGTATAGAGGCCAACCATGTTAGTTTCTGAACATCATAATAATCACAGTGCAAGGGGAGGGAAGAATCTACCCCCAAGACACTCACCATATAATTGCCACGAATTGTTTGCTTAGGGGATCAAGAAATCTAACCTTGAGTACGCACCTGGAAAAGACAAATACATGGGTGCCCTCTAGGGGGTGACACGACTATGTGAGTCGATGCAATTTTAAGATTAGGGTTGTGGTCACTATGATGACCTTTTTGACAAATAAGAGTGAATCTGTTTGAAGTTCCTATTTTGTTCAAATACTTGTGAAAATCTCAACATACACTCTTTGTTTAGATTTTAGGACTTGCAAACAACTATTTTCTACTGTATGCCATGTTTTTTCAATATTAAATCAAATAAAGATCATCCAAATCACAAAACTATCAAAACATGTCTTTCTCAGCGCATTGATTGGATAGTTTAGCACATCCCTGGTCTATTTTAGTGCATTTGTGCTTTGTTTCAGCGCATACTTGCTTTATTTCAGCGCATACTTGCTTTATTTCAGCGCATTTATTCTCAATTTTAGCACATTTGTGCTATGTTTCAGCACATACCTGCAACAGTCTAGTGCATAGGTTGGATCTTTTAGCGCATCTACTGAAAATTTTAGCGCATCTGCTAAAAATTTTAGCGCATCTATGTTCCGAGTATAAAAAAATTTCTGACACCAAAAATCTACCATTTAGTCTGGTCTTTTTCTATGCTCAGGGTCTGAAAATCTGCAATTTTTGCTAAGAAATCCCTAGAGAAAAATATTAAGAAGCCAAGAAAGTCTCTCAGTTATAAGAAGTTATTGAAAAGGAGAAATTTTTTATATCAAAGTCGAAAATTTTTGCTTGAACATAAAACTTTCATTCATTGATATCATGACTTTGCTAGGGGTTTCACTGATGATTTTCTTTAGAACCTTTGTATTCATGAGATTTCTTTCAAAGAAGAGCTCTCTCTCAAAGGCATAATCACAGTCAACCCATTCCTCCCTCTTTCATCCCACAACTCACAATTCAGTATTCTAATCGTCCCAATCAAGTGTTGCAATAGAGTACTTAGAAGCATTAGGCATCTACAAAAACTCCTTATTTTCACAAACTAGAATCAAAACATCAAAAAGTGCAACATCACTGTTATTTTTGATTTCTAGTTTAATTCCCATAACAGGATCATCATCCTTCCAACAAGGGAATCACGAGCTAAAAATTAGAAATTTCTTTAGTCATATCAATAGAATTATCATTCTATTTTGACTAAGATATCCCTCAAATTGCACTCTCTCATTTTGTGATCAAAGTTAGTTGAAATTTGGTGTAAGCTTATGCCTGTTGTTACAAGATCTCGAAAGCACATAGAAGAGGATGAAAGGGAAAACCCACTTTGCAATATGGGTGATAGAGAAGAAAACCCTTTTCACAAGTTTTGCACAAGAAATAATTCAAATAATGATGAAATAACTGAGGAGTTACTTCAAGAAGCTGAACAGGATCCCCAATTTCACACTCTCTTGGATAAGATTTTAGAACGAAACAAAGAAAGATACTTTCTTTTGTTAGCAAACCAAGGAGCTAAACTACCCTCTGATTTTGACACATAAAAGATTAGAGAGGATCCCGAAGCCCCTCCCCCCTTAATGATTTTAGTGCTCTTACTCAACAAATAAGAGCATTATAAGGGAAAATTAAAGAGATACAAGGGGGTGCGACCAAGAAATATGTTTTGGAAGATATCTGCCCATATCCCTTTGACAGGAGTCTCAACATGATTCCTTTTCCAAAACATTGTGAGATCCCAAAGTTTGATAGGTACAATGGGAAAATGAATCCCATTGATCATGTAAGGGACTTCCGAAATATGAGCTTAGAGTTTTCTCATGAAGATACCTACCTAATGCGATTGTTTCCATGAAGTCTGGGTGGACAATCCATGGAT
The DNA here is from genome assembly GCA_007115665.2 of Sequoiadendron giganteum. Lineage (NCBI taxonomy): Eukaryota > Viridiplantae > Streptophyta > Pinopsida > Cupressales > Cupressaceae > Sequoiadendron > Sequoiadendron giganteum. Next base: position 547,086,039 of record CM021100.1, read on the forward strand.
TGAATTTCCAAAATCACTCCCCCCATCAAAACATTTGAGGAGTTAATCAATAAGTTCATATCTCAGTACTCCTACAATACACAACATCAGATAACCATGCTTGATTTATGCAGAGCAAAACAAAAGACTGGGGAACCCTTCATCACGTTCTTACAAAGATGGAGAAGGTTATTTGCAAGATATTCCCATCCTATTCCTGAAAAGGAGAAGATGGAAATATTTATCGACAGTCTAAGTCAAGAGATGAGTTATAGGCTAAATCTTCATTGTCCTCAATCTTTTGAAAAATTGATTGAAAATGCAATCACCATTAAAGGAGCCTTGGTCAAGCGAGGAGTTTTGAAGATTGATAAACATGGTCAAAATTTGTACAACAACAACAACATCAACAACAATGATAAATCACAATTTTGGACTCGAAATAAGAATGTTGTGAATGATGGGGTGGTAGATGTTAACAACGTAAATGCAAAGTTAACCATTCTTAATATATTAGGTGTCTAACGCAACAACAATAATGTTGTAAATTTTAATGACCAAGGCAATAATAATTCCAATCAAGGAAGTAATACTAACCAAGGAAATGTGACCAACAATCGCGGTAATAATCTTGGCAATAATCAAAATTCAAATACGCCTAGATCTCAATTTTTCTTGAATCAATGGAGTTTCACTCCCTTGGGCCAGTCTCTCAAATCAATCCTCAAATATTTTTTGAATAAAAATGCCATCACATTGCCCCCGCAAAGAGATTATGAGCCTCGAGTTAAACCACCATTGTAGAATGACTTGTACTATTGCGATTATCATAGATGCAAAGGTCATAAGACAAATAATTGCCAAGGGTTAAAGAATTTGGTTCAAGATTTGATTAATAACCGTACCACAATGGTTGAGGGACATAATGCCAACGAAGATCATCAGGAATTCAAGGACCCTCTCCCCAATTATCAGAAAGGGGAATCCTCAGGTGAGAAAGGCAAGAATCTGAATCATGTCTATGACACCACCATCAATCTTATTTACACTGATGACCAGCAAGTCAATGTCATCAAAGTTAAAGGAAAGCAAGAATATCGAGAAGTCAATGCTACAACAAGGGGAAAGGCTAAAATTATTGTGAAAGGAATTTCATCTAAGTCAACTATTCCCCCTCCAAGTCAGTACAATTTGGTCGATCAACTACAGAAAACATCAGCTCAAATTTCTATCTTGGAGCTTCTTAAAGTATCGTCGACACACAAGGACATTCTGGAAAAGGCTCTTGTTGACACAGCTGTGTCTCTTGATCTAGATATCAATAGATTTCAAGCCATGGTGGGACATTTGTCTTCACCAACATGTCTATCCTTTTCTGAAAAGAATGACTCCTCCATGACCCATCTCCATAATTCATCACTTTATCTAGAATTCATGGTTCATAAAACCCAAATCAGACGTGTTTTAATAGATGGGGGAGCCAGATTAAACATTTGTAGTTTAAATTTGGTTCTTGCTTTGGGATATTCAGAAGAGTCTATAGATCCGAGAAGGAAAATTACAATCAAATTATATGATGATGAGGAACGAGCTTCCAAGGGCATCATCATGCTACCAATCAGAGTGGGACCTGTTGTGAAGAATAATTTTTGTCAGGTTTTGGACCGAGATCTATCCTATAACATACTCTTGGGTCGCCCATGGATCCATGAAATGCAAGTAGTTTCATCCACTTATCATCAATGTTTAAAGTTTCCATATGATGGACAAGAAGTAACAATACCAATAGACCATAATAGCAGTCAGATTTGTTCTAACCTTAGAGCAACTCAGGACACATTCATCCAGCATAATAGAGAGGCTCTGGCCATTTCTACCCCTAAACATAGCGAACAAGCAAGGGGCATGATAAAGAGTTGGCACCAAGTTGCAATTAAAAGATAATGGGGTGGGAGAATATTCGCTATGTCTCTCTAAACTACCCATATCTCCAAGATCACATGGTCAACCATCAACATCAATAAAACAAGCTACAACAGCTTCAACATTAGGCACACAAGCTTTAGTTCCCATCACCAATTTTGATGGAAGATTTATCAAGGAAGATACTCAAGAAAATGAAGCAAAAGATAGAGCTATCCTCGATTGGCTCTATAAAGATGAAGATGAATCTGTCCAACATGTCAAATTACCCACTGAGGAATATGGAAAACAATAATGCAACGCATGCATTATGAAGGGAATGGCCCTATAGGCAAGAGACATGAAGGAATTGTTGAACCTATCTAACTGGAAACAATGCATCCAAAAGATAAAAGTGGACTTGGATATGGTGAAGATGCAAAAGAGGCAGTTCAAAAGAAATCCAATGAAGAATTAGCCAAGACAATTATGAGATTACAAGAGAATTCTGATACTAACTCCAGTGAATATGAATGGGATACCATTTATAATGATGAATTATGGAGAGACAAGAAGGTGGATGTTATACAAAAATATACACCCATGCTCACACAAGGGGAAATCTCGAGACCTCCACTTGACTACGTCCTACAAAGCGACCATGACTCGAGTGATGATGATTCGATTCAAAGCGAGATGGATAATCAACAAGAGGATACCATCATAGATCTTCCCCATAGCGCGAATTATAACAATATCATGACCTTAACCACCAGTGACCTTACCCAACCTGACGATCCATTTCCCTTGGTCCATCCTGAACTCATTGATTGGGAACAAACTAAACCAATCGATATCCCAACCTTCCCCGATGATGAAACCATTGTAAATTTTCTTTGTTCATCCAACCTGAAAACAGGTTCCACCAGTGAATCACAAGATCAAAATTTTAGTCAGGAGAGTGCCAAGTTTTTTAGTTGCAAAATTAACAATATAAAAGATAGATCTAATGGTGAAAACCTAACAAAGGTAGTATTAGATCATGAAAAGAGAAAAATAAAGAGCGTATTTGATAGTGAAAACCTTTCAAAGGCACTAGAAGATGGGAAAATTGACACTCTCCCTAAGCACTATCAGGAAAGATCTTCTATTTTGATAGAACCAACAAAGGCAATCAATATAGGCACTGCAGAACAACCGAAAATTTTGCAACTTGTTGCATCATTGACAAAGGAAGAAATCCCAAGATTCACAGAATTCCTAAAGGATAATAAAATCAATTTTGCATGGTCATACACAAACATGCCTGGATTATTTCCAAATCTTATCATGCACCATTTATCCATCATGTTGGTGGCAAAACCTGTGAAACAAAAAATCAGAAAAATGCATCTACGTGTTGCATTACTAGTCAAAGAGGAATTAAAGAAGTTATTACATGTAGGATTCATTCGGTCTATCGACTATGCAAAATGGATCTCCAACATTGCACCTATGTCAAAACCAGATGGACAAATCAAAATCTGCACAAATTTCAGGGATTTAAATAAAGCGTGTCTGAAAGATGATTTCCCTCTGCCAAACATAGACACAATTGTGGATTTGACAACTGGGCAGCTATGTATTCTCTGATGGATGGATTTTATGGATATAACTAGATTAAGATCACAGTTGAAGATCAAGATAAGACCACATTCACATGTCCCTGGGGTACATATTGTTGGAATGTAATGTCGTTTGGACTTAAAAATGCAGGAGCGACATATCAACGAACAATGACTACAATTTTTCATGACATGATGCACACATTCATGGAAGATTATGTAGATTATCTTTTAGCAAAATCAAATACAAGAGGACATCTAGATATCTTATCTAAGATTTTTGTCAGAATGGAAAAATTTAAAGTCAGGCTTAATCCCAAGAAATGTGTCTTCGGACTAAAATCTAGAAAGCTACTAGGCTATATCGTATCAGAAAAAGGAATAGAAGTGGATCCATCAAAGGTTCAAGCAATCCTAGAAATTCCACCACCAAGGAAAATCAGTTAATTATGCTCATTACAAGGATTCCTACAATCTATCAGGAGATTCATTGCACAGTTGGCAGACAAGAGTTTTCCCTTCATGCATCTCTTGCATAAAAATATTCCATTCAAATGGGAAGACAAGTGCAAAGCCACATTCGATCAGATCAAACATTATCTAATGATTCCACCAGTACAAGGTGAACCACTTATATTGTATATTTCTACCACAGAAGTATCCCTCGAGGCATTACTAGTAGAGGAGGACAAAATGAGAAAAGAGCGAGCAATATATTACATCAGCAAAACTTTGACAAGCCATGAGTTAAATTACACTTTCATTGAAGAGGCTTGTTTGGCAGTAGTGTTTGCTTCTAAAAGTTGTGACACTATATGCTAGCTCATACAGTCAAACTTGTGGCTAAAATTGATCCTTTAAAGTATCTTCTGAGCAAGGCAACATTAACTGGCAGGTTAGCTAAATGGGTAATGATCCTAAGTGAATTTGACATTCATTATGTGGATCGAAAAGCAATAAAAGGGCAGGTCATTGTGGATTAGTTAGCAAATGCACCACTACAAATAAAACATCCAATGCACATTGAATTCCCTGATGTAGATGTGTTCACAACAACTACTAGGCAATCATGGATGCTTTATTGTGATGGGTCTTACACACACCATGGCTTGGGGGCAGGAATTATTTTTGTCATGCCTCAAGGACACACCATTCCAAAGTCTTATCAGTTAATTTTTCCTTGTACAAATAACATAGCCGAGTATGAAGCATTGATAATTGGAATGAGAATTGCATTAGACTGGAGAATCACAAAATTGCAAGTTTTTGGTGATTCACAACTTGTCATAAATCAAATCAATGAAGATTATCAAACTAAAGATGACAAGTTAATGTCTTACAAGAACATGGTGGATGATTTCAAGAAATAATTTGTTGATATTAAGTTCATGCAAATTCCACGGATCGACAACAAAGTTGCAGATGCCATGGCTAAAATTGCATCACTACTGCAATTATCAGAGAACCAAGCTCGATATGAATTCCTGGTCGAACAACTATTTTCCCCTACCTATGACAATCTTGAAAGCCAAATCATTTGTCACCTGACCCATTCTGATTCCCCCTTGTACAGAAAAATATATTCCTATCTGAAAGATACTATCTTACCCCCAAATTTATCTTGGAATCAAAAAAGAAATTTCATATGCCAATCTTCTTGCTATACCCTCATTGTTGATACCTTATATTGATGTGGTCTTGATGGTACCCTCCTTAGATGTCTTGAACGTGATGAATCAGAAAAGGCCTTACAAGAGGTTCATGGTGGTATTTGCGCGACTCATTCAAGTGGACTAACCTTGGCTAAGAAGCTTGTTAGAATGGGTTACTATTGGCCAACCATGGAAAAAGAATAATTCATCTTTGTGAAGAAATATCTAAAATTTTAGATTCATGGAAATCTCATCCACACTCCTGCTCAGGAATTACAACCCTTCACCACAACATGGCCTTTCGCTCAGTGGGGACTGAATCTAGTTGGCAAGATACACCCATCATCATCAAATGGACACAAGTTCATTATCACGACCACTGAGTACTTTACTAAGTGGATTGAGGTTGTTCCTTTAACAACAGTTACCAGCAAAAAAAATTCATCCTTCATTATGAACTATATCATATGTCGATATGGCATTCCCAACTCCATCATCACAGATAATGGAAGACCTTTTAAAAATCAAGATGTTGATGAAGTCTTTGAAAGATTTCACATCCAACATAGGTTCTCCACGCCTTATTATCCACAGGGAAATGGCCAAGCATAAACTTCAAACAAGACAATTATGAAGATCTTGAAGAAAATAGTAAATGACATCGGTTGTGATTGGCATGTCCAATTAAATCTAGCTTTATGGGCGTATATAACCAACATTCACATGCCAACAAGTGCCACCCCATATGCCTTGGTTTATGGAGCATAAGCAATTTTTCCATTAGAAATTGAGATTCCCTTGCTTCGAGTCTCACTGAAGGGACTCATAAATGATGAGGATTACAAAGTATCAAGACTGCAAGAACTAGAGCTACTTGACGAGCGTCGACAAAGTGCAACTAATCACTTGAAGGGTTATCAACAAGTTATGTCCCGCAGTTACAATCACAGAGTCAAACCATGAAAATTTCAAGTGGGTGACTTAGTCCTCAAGGAAAACCCTCGCAATCAGCAAGATCGGGAAAAGAAAGGCAAGTTCAAACCTAATTGGTTGGGTTCATTCATCATTATTGCAACATATGGATCAGGGGCATATCAATTATCAACACCAGAAGGGGACCTGCTTGAAGATCCAACCAATAAAATTCATCTAAAAAAGTTTTATATTTGAAAATACCAAAAACAGTATAAAAAGTCTTGGAAAAATACCAAAAATAACATAAAAAGTCATGAAAAAATCTATAAAAATCAGATAATGTCCTGAAAAAATTGTCATCAGGGTGAAAACCTGGCAAATAGGCATCCTTTTGACATACAAAAAAGAAAATCAAAAAAAGAGAAAAATACAAAAAAATTGAAAAATAAAAAAAATCATTGCCTTGATGAAAACCTGGCAAACAAGCGTCTTGGTAACAACAACAAACAATCACAAAATCTGAAAAAGTGCAATAAAAACAAATGATGAAAACCTGGCAAATAGGCGATGTTTGTGATTTAGTCGGCTCTTCCATCTATTAGGATACGTTCTACATTGTTCATAGCCATTTTTCATTGGCATCACATACATGCCTGACCATCATATTTGCATCATGTGCCCAACATTTCCTTGAAATGATAAGGATTTCATCATGGCTTGATGATCATTGTTATCCTTAGCATTAGGTTGTGTCTTATCAAGAGACAAAGTACAAGTTCATTGGGGGCAATCAACTTTTGAGCCTTTTGGTAGACAAACAACAACATGTGTCAAGTTTTGGAATACCATAACAACAATCAAATATCCAATCAAACTTGGTCAAAATAGATATGAGACAGAAAATTGAAACAAATTGGATGATCTTAATCTGAATAAAATGAATAAAAACTTAAAACATAAGTTGAATTGTTGTTTTGACATTTGATGACATCATATCTCTGAAGTGGTTCAATGTTGTACCGAATTAGAATCACAAGGAAGGAATATGATTTTTCTTTAATTGTTGTTTGTAAGCTAATCACTAGTACTGTGCAAATTTGTCGTGAGACATAGTGACATTTCGGGATTTTTCATAGGAAAATGGTTAACTTTTGTCTATTTACACAAGCAATACTCAGGTCATTTTGGTTCAATTATACCTCGATGCTTGTATTAACTTTCCATATCAAACAACATGAAATTTGTACTCAGGTCATCATCAGTGCAAATATCCCTTTTGATGCTTGTACTAACTTTCAACATATCAAAAGGCTCAAGGATGAAAATCGAGCACAAAATTGGTTTACGGAATGACAACAGTGAAAGGATTCATCTGGCATGTTAGGTTTGCATGATTCATTTAGATTGCATTCATTTTTGTTTTGTGGTTGTATGATAGATTTTTGGAGGTTAGAAAAGATACATGTCTCTTTAAGACAAAGATTGAGTACTTTTGGACATTTATTGCATCACATTTCATTTTTCATCATCATGGGTTACAATTCATTTCCATTATCACTTTCATTTCACATTAATTGCATTTCATATCATCTTTTTCATTGTCAATCTCATGCCATTTTTAATTCATTTTAATTCATATCATTTTCATATACATTAGTTGCATATTATTTCATATCATTTCTTATCCGCTTTTTATCCATATTTGCATTTCATTATCAATTTCATCATTCAATTCATTTACATCTCATTTCATATTATATCATAATCGTTTCAAGTTCATCATTCTATCATTTCACATCATTTCATTATCATATTATACCATAATCATTTTACATTGTATTAATTTTCATTTCACATCCTATTATTTCATAATCATTATCATTTTCATATATCATCTTCATATCAACATTTACATATATTTCTCACATCATTTCATTTCACATAATAATCATAATCATTTTACATCATAATCATAATCATTTTACATCATATTCATGATCATTTTTACATCACATCATAATCATTATCATACACAACATCGTTTCATATCACTTTCATGACATTAATCATTCATCTCATTAACGTCAATCATACATATCATTTTTCACATGAAATTTTCACCTCATTTTTATCATATCATTATCATATTTTTCCATAATCATTTTTACATCATACATCATTTGCATAATCATACATTGAAAAGAGAAAAACCCATCTGTTGCATTCATTACATAAATTTTTCATACATCATATAGAACCATAAAATCATTCACATTGCATCATCATATTAAATTCATAAAAATCATTCCATTTGCAGATTCAAATCCATAAGCATCATCATCATCAGTATTCAGATCATAAACATCATGATCATCATTATTCATATCATGTGCATCCATCATCATATCATGAATATAAAAAGCATTCATAAACATGCATAATCATAAAAACAACATGGCATATAGAAGTAAAAATGCATACATAACCATCCATCATAGCATAATCAAAGACATATACATATCAAACCATCGCTGTTGCATATCATAATCTCATCAAATACAAATGTCCATAGGTACAATGATATCAAATGTCTAAAAGAGATACATAAAATACAATACAAAGGTGTATACATAATCATCAGTGTGGGGCATCGGTATAAGGATCATGGCTACTGCTGCCTCCGGAGGTGGTGGGTCTCGTTGGATCTCTACTGCCTGTGGCCCCTATGTCTCCTCCACCTGGCATATGCACACTCCTGGTAGCACTCCTAGAATGTGTACAACTGTGGGTGCGGGATCGGGTACTTGACTGGGTATATGCTATCCTTTGCTCAGGCGGTACCACCTCAAAGTATCTCATCCGATAATACTTTGCCTGGCGAGCAATCTTTAAGCCCTCTGCGACAACCTCTCCAATCGACGTACCCTCAATCGATCTCAATAATCTCTCAGCTAGCCCCTCTTCCTGTACACATCTCTCTCTAAATTTGTCCCGCTCTATTGTCAGCTAGGCTATTTGTGGGTCAGGAGGTGGTGGTTGGATCATCTAAGCCTATAAATACATGATAGTGGCTTGTGCCTGTACTAGCTGGCTCTAGAGAGCCTATACCTGTCCCTGTAGAGCATCAATCTGTCCCTGTGAAGGAGCCTTGATAGTGATCCATGGTCCTTTGGTAGCCGGTTGCTTAACAACTCTAGCTGTGCGAGGCCTGGTCCTGAACAGTACATCAAAACAAACTCTCCCTCCATCACCCCCATCATCCCCACCATTATCATCATCATCCGAGCTCTCATCTTCCTCCTTCTCATCTATGTCCATGGCCACCCCACCAATATCCTCCTCTCCTTTAGGTGACTGCTCTACCTGACCTCCTACCTGACCTCCCCCAGCCTATCCTACACCTTGTCCCCCTACTTGTCCTCCAGCCTACGCCCCCACCTCGGCCTATGCCTGTGGCTTCCTATGTCCTCTCTGAACTGCGGGACCATCCAACGCTGGAGCTGGCTCATCTGGATTGGTCAGTCTCGGAAATCAGTGAGTATAAAAAATAAGCAGCATACTCCTCGGTCATGCTTGCATCTACAACCTTTGGGTGATACTCCTAAAACTCTGGCTATAAATCTAGATACTCTGCTTGGGCTGCCTCAAAAGTGATGAAGGGACCCCATTCTGACACATCCTCCCGTCAACTGGCATAGTGTGCCACACCTTGTGGCATCATCTGCACTCTGCCAAACTGTCTCAGAACCCTCATAACCAAAAATTGCTCAATGATAAAAGGGGTCCGCCCAATTAGATACCTAGACATATTGTAATACGTCAGCTCAATGTCGTCATCATCCCAAGCCTTGCAATCCACATAAGGTCTCCAGATGATAGTATCCATGTCATCCAACACACGCCACAAGTACTCTAACTTGCCCAACTTGGGCTGGACAAGTGGACCTATGTAAGCATATACATATGGCCAACCAAGTGGACGGTCTCTGCCTGTGAAAGGGCGGGTAATGGTGATATGCTCCCATGCCCATATCTGCAACAATGTCACCCCAAAAGAGATGCTCTTCCCATCAATGTATACCACCTGATGGAGATCATGATATAAATGGGCTAGCATGTAGGAGCCCCATGTGTATCTGGTATGATGAAGGACCATGTCCTCCAGTATCCGAGCCCAACCAATAGATAGTCCCTTCGACCTGTGGTCGAGATAGAGGAAACCACCAATGAAACCTGCCAAAATAGAGGGAAGTGGGGCATAACCCTGAACCATATCCTTCCAAGGGATCTCATACCCGCTAATGCCTAGATCCTGAAACACTCTCTGCAAAGCATGTGTACCACCAATCTCCTTGTGGTCATAAACCACAAGGTCACCAACCACAGGAATACCCAAAATCCTGTACACGTCCTCCGGTGTCACAATGATCTCTCCAGTTGACAAGTGAAATGTGTTATGCTCACTATGCCATCTCTCAGCTAATGCGATCAATAGTGCCTTGTTGACCCTATACTGAGGAATCCTCATAAGTGATCCCAAGCCACATCTAACAATGAATCCTATCTCTAGCTGAGATAATATGGGAATCATCTCCCATGTATGAGGAAATCTCTCTCTGATTTGGAGTATTATAAAATCCTCCTATAACATCAAAGCATCATTCAATCAAATCATCATCAATCAAGAAATCAAACAATCATGGCAATCAAGTAAGCGAATCATATCAGAAGTATATCAACATCTCTACTATTTGTTTTTCATCCAACATGAAAGAAAATTTATTAGAATCATGTAAATCAAATCAACAACCACATATCATGATATCATTACTATTTGTTCTTCAAACAAGAAGGAAAATTTATCAACCTTTACTATTTTTTTTTCATCAGACATGAAGACAAATTTAACAGCCAATCGGCTCATATCAACATCATTACTATTTTGTTTTAAATTTTGGAAAGAAAAATTATCAAAATCAACATCATTTTACTATTTGTTTTCAAAGCATGAGAATAAATTTATCAGATCATCATCAAAATCAAGTCAATCTATCCTTGATGTTACTCAAATTCATTAAATTAGTTGTCTAATATAGCAACAGGCATCAAGAAATTTTCAAACCAGTCTCAAACTTTCAATTTTAGCTAAAATTCATGGATGCGCTAAAACAGACTTTCAATGTGCTAATTCAACCAATGCGCTACTTTATCCATGGATGCGCTAAAACAAGGGTCCTAAGCGCTAAATCACCTATGCGCTATTTTATCAAGTGTATGCGCTAAAACCCTCATCATATGCGCTATTTGAGCATCATATGTGCGCGGTTTTCACCTATGCACTAAAGGAGCCTATGCACTAGTTTAGCATTCCTATGCACTAATCTATTCCATCTATGCACTATTTCCTATGCACTAAATTACCTAATCTATGAGCTAAAACAGAGCTCGCATGCGCTAATTCATTATCTTATGCACTAAAATAGAATTTTGAAAATCTAAAAATTCAAAAAATTCATAAAAAATTCAACAAAAATTCACAATAAAGGGTTGTTCGATCTTACCGGAGGTCCTATGCTGCTGGTCGCTGATGTCAGTGGGCCTGCTCGAATCTGTGGCGCTCATAGTGGATTGACATCTCGAAGTCTTCTCTCGTAGAGCTCAAAAATCACAAAAGGCAAATGTACAAATGACAATGACTTTTACCTTTTTCCACCTTTTAAGGAGGTAAATAAGGGAGGGTTATTTTTATTTTCACCACGTAGAGCGCTATGTCGGGAGATAAATCGACGAATCTCTTTCTAATGACTCAAAATATTTGAATGATCATCAACATCATCAAATCAACGAGATTTATCTCCCGAGGGGGCATATAACATCATCAATCAATTTTTCAAAGTCAGGGGCAAAATTTTCGAAATCTGAATTTTTTTTTGAAGCAATGCGTAAAACACATCATTTCAAAGAGGAGCAAAATGTATACATCTAAAAATGGTCACATTAAATCAAACTTGATAATTAATTAAATACAAATTATTTAATTAATCTTCTAAAGTCATCTACATATAAATAAATTTAATTATTTATTTATATCGTTCACTTTCTAATTCTTCTAATTTAATTAAATAAATAAGTTTATTTAATTATTACCACCTTCCATTTTTCTCTTAATTAATTAAATAGATTTTATAATTTATTTATATTAATTATCATAAGTTTGAATTTTAAATTCAAATAATGTTCCTCTAAATTCCTCTTCCACATTTAATTAAATATTCCGAATATTTAATTAAACACTTTCTAATTCTTCACTGTACATTTAATTAAATATTCTAAATATTTAATTAGAAACTTTCTTCACTTCACATTTAATTAAGTATTTTATATATTTAATTAAACACCTTTTATCATCTTATCACACATAATTAAATATTATTTATTTAATTATAAAAACTTCTAAATTCATTGTCACATGTAATTAAATAAATTAGGGATTTTTTCTCAACTACCAACAAACTCCTCATAATTGAAGTGCACAAATGACAACTTTCCTTCAATTTTGAATGGAAAAGGTTGTGTAGGAGGAAACATTTCCCATTATTCTTTTAACCTTCCATTTTTTTCTCAACTTCCAAAATCTCTCACCGTTCATCTTGACAGGTTTGATTTCGACCGCCGATCTTTGCCAACTAGATTCTTGCCTCCAAAAATCTATAAATATAACCCTTTTGTGAGTTGAAAAGGATCCTAGATTTTGTGAATTTAACGCATTTACTATAGTTGCATTCGAATCAACATTTTAACAATCTTTTCAAGCATAGCATTTCAAGTTCATAGCATCTTAGTTTTCAATTTCATAGCTTAAATCATTTAGCAAATAGACATGCATTTTGCATAAGCTCGTTCTTCGAAGTTGTCATTCTACCAAGCTGCTGCTTACACCAACTGAGAGCTAGAAACTTGCATCGAATCCTTGGAGATAGAGGACAATGGAACACTTTTGAAGGAGCTAATGTATTAGAGTTTGTTTTACTTTTAAATTAGTTTCCTTTGATATAATGTTGCATTGGTGTGTTGGTTTATCTTTTTAGTTAGCTCACATATTCTCACACACATAAACAAAATGATTTGCTTCATAGAATCAACAACAATATTATTTTATAGGCCCAAAATGACTTCTTTCCACCCTAAAACATGCTAAAAATTAGTCAAAAGATAAGCAAAAACAACTTTCCATTTTCTTTTTGTCAAAGAGCAATCCCAAAAGATATGTTTCAAACTTTCAATGTGCTTACAAAATGGACATAGTCTACATCACTTGATATCCTCTTTTTTTGAGTTGTAATTTTTTGTTTTTTTTCAATCTTTCTTTTTGTATAATTTTTCACATGATATCCTCTTGATAGTTATTGTTCTTGATCACATCTACAACATACTCTTAATTGTATTCTTTCCATTTCTTCTTAAGCATTATAAATTTTGTTAAATCAGTGTTATTTGTAATCAATATACATTTTTCATCATCTTCTAGTGAAATTGAATGGTTCTAAATGAATCCACCAAAGATTGAATCTTCTTGAGTGCAAGGTCCCAACACCATAAGCAATGCAATCCTAGTCAAACTCTTAGCCAAAGAAGTTTTAGCCTAGGACTCATGCTCCCATATTGGATAACTAAATGATTATGTGGGTTTGATATAAAACCCCCACCAATAAAATAAAATAAAATTACATTAAGTTCATTATTGTACACAAATGATTTCTTTTCATAGCTTTTTATAACTTTATTGTTATTTATATTATTCTTTAAAATTAGTTATCATATTGATTAATTAGCGATGAAAAAAATGTACCTATCATTATCATGTCAATCGATCATCGCCATTTTAAAACAATAAATCTTGGAAATCGAAACCTAATTACATGATGACAAACACTTAACACACACTAAAACCTTCTTATCATATCAACTTTTTTAATATACTTTAATATTAACTCAAACTTGTGAAAAACAACTATAATCAAAATTACTAGGTACATAATAATATAATTAAAATAAAAATACTTTTCTACCATATGTCTCCAATACTGAATTAGATGTAACTATAATTGTTGTAAGAAATATTATTATAGAATAAAATAATATAACTCTTCCCCCAGATTTGTTTAATGAATACTATGTTATTATACGAGACACCAATCAACAGTCGCAGTCTATTTGACTATAGCCACTGTGGCACCGAATGCCTGCCAGCCTAGCAGAAGTGTATCTATGTGAATCCGCAAACGCGCATAGAACATGGGTATTCTACGTCCCCTATTGCGTGCCAGGAATACAAACTATTTTAGCTTTTAGGCAGCCTTACATTCCGGGGAAATAATACTGTCTTACTATTGGTGACGGCCAACAATGGAGAACAAGTCGAATGCTCCGTTCAGTGGCATCATCAGTGATATCAAAGGAAGGCTGCCCTGCTATAAGCAGGATTGGATCGGTGGATTTACAGCAGGATTCAGGTGTTAATAGTTCCCCTCTCAAGCTTAAGCTAATTCCATTTGATGGGTCATGCTAAAAATGTATTTTGTTTAATGAATATGTGCAGAATATTGGCTCCCACTGCATACATTTTTTTCGCTTCAGCTCTTCCTGTTATAGCCTTTGGTGAGCAACTTGGCAGAGATACAGGTAGTGTTTCAAACACATTGTGTCAAGTTAAGTTTTTGTTTCAGTAAAACGGGATTTTGAAATGGGTGTGGTTAAGGAGAATATTTGTTTAAATTAAGGCTGGGTTTTGTAGTGGGCGTGGTTAATTTTAATTTTTTGTTTCAATAAAGATTGGGTTTTGAAATGGGTGTGGTTTGCATTGTAGATGGGACATTGTCTGCTGTGCAAACACTGGCTTCTACAGCTCTGTGTGGGATAATACACTCCATTTTAGGCGGCCAGCCATTGCTGATTTTGGGTGTTGCAGAGCCTACAGTCCTCATGTATACCTACATGTATAACTTTGCAAAGGGCAGAAGTGCTCTAGGACAGCGCCTGTTTCTGGCATGGGCAGGATGGTATGTATCACAAAACCCTTAGTACCTGTTTATCACCATAAATATTTAATGGGAGTCATTCAATCTCTAGGGATTTGAAATTTTGAATCTTGTTGGATCACCGTAAGTGCGCAAAATGTAGATGTTGACTTTCAAATCTCTCCAATCTTTAGAGCATTTACTTATTGGGTCATCATAATTTTCCGAAGATGGTTTAAATCTCTTAAATATTTAGGGAATTCGAAGTTTTAAGACATTTTGGGTGATGGGTCGTTGTTAATGTGCGAAATGCAGATGGGTTTAAAATGTCAAATCCCTCTAATAATAAGTGTATTTAAAAGATTAGAACTTTTTAAAAGTTTCAAACGCAGAAGGGTTTGAATATCCTAAATCGGTAGTAGGGCTTTTGAAATTTTGAACCTTGTTGGGACGTTATAAATGTGCAAAATGCAGGCAGGTCTGAATCTCTTCAGTCTTTTGGGTATTTAAATGTTTGAGGCCTACATGGGTCATTACACATGCTCTGTATGAAGATGAATTTGAATCCCTTCAATCTTTAGTTCTTTTGAATCTTTGAAACTTGTTGGGTGGTTGTAAATGTACCGAAGGCAGGTAGGTTTGAATCTTTTCAGTCTTTGGAGCTTTTGAAAGGTTTGAAACTTTTGATATGGTTTGTATGCAGGGCATGCGTCTGGACATCTCTCCTACTTTGTTTACTTGCAATATTGGGGGCTAGCGCAGTCATAAGCAGATTTACAAGAGTAGCTGGAGAACTGTTTGGCATGCTAATCGCAGTCTTGTTCATGCAAGAAGCTATCAAAGTAGAGTGCATTCTCTATTCATGTTATGGTATTCTTCTCTTAAGTTTTGTTGCTAGTCCGAGTAAGTTTAATTTTCTTATCTTACACTTTTCAAATTTTGTTCAGGGTGTAGTAGAAGAATTCCGAGTACCTAAACGGGAGAATCCCAATAATGAAGAATTTCAATTTCCCTGGCTTTTTTCAAATGGTTTATTTGGGCTGATATTGTCCTTTGGCCTATTGATCACTGCCTTAAAAAGCAGAAGGGCACGGGCTTGGCGATATAATACAGGTAATGAGCTAGTCCATTTTCAATGACATTCTGGCTGTAAGTTTTTTAGAGAAGAGAAACAATATAATGAAGGTGTTCTTCCTTGTTGAACATGGCCAATGTTGCCTGCAAGTTAAATATTCCTAAGGGATAGTACCAAATTATGTGGTTGACATTATTCATCTACTGCTTTTAGTTTTATTTCATTTCAATGAAAAAGGAGTTAGTAAACATAACTGGATGTTGTAAGCAGGTTGGTTGCGAGGTTTTATTGCAGACTACGGAGTTCCATTGATGATATTAGTCTGGACAGCTGTGTCATACTCTGCACCAGACAAAGTACCTTCAGGCATTCCTAGAAGACTCTCCAGTCCTGACCCCTGGTCTCCTGGAGCTTCATCCAATTGGACAGTTATTAAGGTAACTGGATTCAAAGATTTTGGGAGGAGGATTATGCCATATACTAGTGTAAGTGAGCTGATGGATCAAGACCTTTCTTTTTGACAGGATATGCTTGATGTACCCCCTTTGTACATTTTGGCAGCATTTATACCTGCTATTATGATAGCGGGACTTTATTTCTTTGATCACAGCGTGGCATCTCAAATGGCCCAACAGAAAGAATTCAATCTGAAAAACCCATCAGCTTACCATTATGACATACTTTTGCTAGGATTCATGGTGGGTTCTGTGAACACTCCACTTCTGACTTATGAACTGATGCCAGTATTTTTCTATGCAAGTGGAATGCTTACTTTTGCTACTATGAATGAACTAATTAGCCTTTTGCATTCCTTTCTTACAGGTGTTGTTATGTGGACTGATTGGTATCCCTCCTTCAAATGGTGTTTTGCCACAATCTCCTATGCATACTAAAAGTCTAGCAGTATTGAAGCGACAGGTGATTATAATTTCCACATGTTAAATTTTTGGAATTAACATACTTTTTGCAACAATTAATGCTGAATCGATCCTTTCTACAGAAAAGAGTGAAGAGATATTGATCTGTGAAGTCTTTCTGCAGTTCTATTTATAGCGGTCTCATTTGGACCTATTCATGCAGATGATCCGGAAAAAAATGGTACAAAGTGCAAAGAAAAGCATTGAACAACAAGCCAGTACAACAGAGATTTATGGCAATATGCAGGAGGTGTTTATCAAAATGGAGCAGAATGGGCCTGTATGTTTAATCAGTTAAATCTTTGATCCTCTGTTTTTTTACTTGAATTTGAGCTAGCTAGACTTTCACTCTTGCATCTTAATTGAAAATTTCCTTATTATTCCTGTAGACATCAAGGGATTTCCATGAACTTAAGGATTTGAAAAAGTTAGTCCTGAAGAGTACAGGAAATGAAATGGATGGAAATGCTTTTGATCCTGAAAAGCATATCGAGGCATGTCTTCCAGTTAGAGTGAAGGAACAACGGCTGAGCAATTTATTGCAGTCTATTCTTGTGGGTGGATCTTTGGGATTGATGCCTGTCATTAAAATGGTTCCTAATTCTGTCTTATGGGGTTACTTTGCTTACATGGCAATAGAGAGTTTACCAGGGAATCAATTTTGGGAAAGGCTGCTTCTGCTTTTCGTCACTCCATCTCGCAGATTCAAGTAGGCTCAGAATTTCTGTGACCAGTCCTTTTTTATAGTTGTGTGGATGCATATTAGGCTTTAGACCTAGCTCTCTGTTTATGTGAAAGTTGTCTTACTTTTATCTGATACAGTATGAACATAAAGAAAAAAGGAGTATATCAGTATGCACAGAATGGATTAGAATTTCAATTTAGCAAACAGCGGTATCTGTTATTGGAATTTGCCCATGAACCAATATTCTGTTCAAGTATATCATGTTTGTATTTGCTTCTTTATGCCAATAGATTTTTGCCATTTTGTTAACTGTTATTTTAATTTTTTAGCAGAGACATAACAAAAATTTGGTCTCCAATCTTTATGCAGGGTTCTTGAGGATGTGCATGCATCATTTGTGGAAACAGTGCCCTTCAAGATCATTGCTTTTTTTACCATGTTTCAGTTCATTTATCTTCTGGCATGTTTTGGAGTTACATGGATACCGATAGCAGGGATACTTTTCCCCATCCCTTTCTTCTTGTTAATACCACTTAGACAGTACTTGCTTCCCAAGATATTTGAAGCAAAGTACATATTTGAGTTGGATGCAGCTGAATATGAAGAGAGTGCAGCATTTCCTCGTCGGGATTTGAGCCTCTCTATTCGGGTAAGGACCTTTGTCAAACTGCCATTCTATTTGAAGTCCAGTGCATTCATTTATTAGTTTTTGTTTGAAGGTGACAATGTAAGATTCGTCAGCAGTACAGAATTGATTTAGTTAAAGCTATTATTTCTTTTTTGTTTAGAGGGCGAGCAAGTTTTTCTTAGAATGTTAGTGGTTATGCTTTGACACTTAACAAACTTGGGCTTATGTATGATTCCTAAACTATGAGTTTTACTAGTAAAAAATAAAAATTTAGGTAATGTTCGTATTTTCAATAGGCCCACACATTGGCAGTATTTGTTAATTTTGGCTCTAAGGTGACAATGTAAGATTCTCCCAGACTACAGAATTGATTTCATTAAGATATCTTTCTTTTTCTTGTTTCAGTGGCCAAGAAAGTTATTCATTAGAATGCTAGTGGTTATGATAGGCATGTTGACATTTAACACGTTTGGGCTTTGTCTGATTTCTGAACCATGTGTTCTACAAGTTGAAAATAAAAATCTGGTTTTTTTTGTTTTCTCAATAGGCCCATATTTGTTAAATTTGGTTTGAAGGTAGCAATGTGAAATTCTTCCAGCCTACAGAAATGATTTGGTCAAGGCTATCTTTCTTTTTTTGTTTCAGTGACCAAGCAAGTTATTCCTTAGAATGTTTGTGGTTATGCTAGGGATGTTGGTGCTTAACAAGTTTGGGCTTTGTGTCTGAATCCTGAATCATGAGTTTTATAAGTTCAAAATAAAAAATCCTTTATTTTTTGTGTTTTCAAAGGTCCTTTAGACTGGCAATATTAGACTCCATGATGGGTGATAGGGAACGACAAAAGATAGGAGTTTTGGCATTTGTATGATTATGTCAAGAAGAGGCCATTTTGTTTGAAAATTTATCTGTGGTCATTTAGAGTTGCTTAAACATTTTGTGATAATGCACTTTAATGAGCTGTCCATTGTTTCAGATAATGCCACCCTGAAAATGTATTTTTCCATAGAATATGGATATTTAAACTGAAAGTGCTTGATCATATTATCATTGGATTATATGGCAGGAACGTGAGACACCGAGAACTCCAAGAACACCTCGAACACCTCGAGTAGTAAGAGTGGATAGCATCAAGGAAATTATTGGTGATGCAGAAATCTTGGATGAATTGACTACCAGAAGTCGTGGTGAACTGAAACTTCGACCAGTGAGTATCTGGATTTTGCAATTTATTCTTCACTATAAATTGGATGAATTCTTTGTAGCAGCACAAGGTTTCAAACATTTTTATCTCGAGTCTTATAAATTTGTACTTTTACAGTATTAATTGTTGTTTAAGATTATAACTTCCAACTGTAATGGTTCTTTGGGGTAAATGCTCTATTTAAATGAAAAGGGGGTTTCGAGTGGTTAGCTATATTTCAACTCCATAATGAGAAATATCAAAAGAGGGAAAATATTTATAATATGGAAAGTGCGAAAGGGTACATCAAGTCTTCTTCATAAACCAGGATTGCCTAAATGTGGATGAGAAATGACATCAAATTGTCTGGTATATGCAGATTCACACTGATTCCAGGGACTTCACGAACTAAAAGAAGCATCTGTTTAGCTCAGGGCAGTCCATGACACTTAAAATTGGATTCATCCAGAAAAGTCACAGTGCCTGACAAGCTTTGTATAGTAAATTTTCTTTTGCAAGCTTTGTATGGCAAATTTTCTTTTGAAGAATGTATGTTAGCTGTCTTAATATAATCATTTCAGGAAATTGCATAACAGAGTATGAGACTCTTAAGTGTATTGCCGAGCTGAAGATGTAGTTATTAAACATTGATTGCATAGACAATTTTTGTGACCATGTTGTTCATAAAGGAGGATGTTACTATCAAGGCAGACTGTTGCTTCTTGATTTGGTATGAGTCACAACAAAAGATGAATCTATTCATGAACATAGCTTGTATATCAATTTTTGTAATGAAGAAACCTGTGAAAAGCTTTGGAACCAAGCAAGGGTTATGGGGCAGAATTTAACTTACTGCTTGCCTAGCTGAAGGGAAAATAAATTTGAATTTATGTGCATACATAAGGTGAAGGCCGAGTTTGTTTTATATATATTTGATGGGAAAGAAGATTCTATTCAATGTTTTCTATTCTTTAGAACATAAAGTTAGAGTTCTCTCGACATATTTTGATGTAGAATCTAAGGTTTGAAGTAGACATTAGATAAGTGAATTTTACACAGTAATTTTATAATTTACTTTTATATGTTTTTATTTTATTTTTTAATTCTTATTAATAATGACCATATTATCTTTTTATTTTATTTTTTAATTCTTATTTATAATGACCATATTATCTTTTATAATTTAGATTTTTCGTTTTCCACTGAATACAGCACTTGAAAATAAAGTTGGAACGTATCTGGTGATTGTGCTCCTTGGAGAGTGAGAGGGTGAGTGAGGACGAAGGAGAGAGATTGTAATTAATTGTTCGTTCTTGATAACATGCTAATTCCAATACCATGCTATAGTGTGTTTTGAGCTTGATACAACTGAAAGACTAGTTACAGTCATGCAATTATTACTTATTAGAGAATTGGTAAAGTCTGGTTTTACTTACAAGGTTATAGTCTGTTAATAGGCCTTTAGTCTACTGTGGTGAAGTTGAATGGTTTTAATTGAGCCTTCTAGAGATCAAGTTTTGTTGAGTGCAAAGCACCGACATTGAAGGGATGAGACTGGGATTGTGCCCCGGGTGACTTTGGTGGAATGGATACTCCTCGGTCCTTGGTTTTCAATTGAAGAAGTTCCAGCCTACAGGTCATGCCCCTGTATCGGGTAGCTAAACAATTTTGTGGGTTTGATTTAATGGCTTCAAATGTATTTTAGTATTCATGAGTTTAGTGATTCAAAGAGGCTGAATGGTTTTTTCTCAATTTAACTTTTTTTTAAACATCAAATGTTATTTGTGTAAGAAATTTTCATGAAGATTTCTATTCCTTGACCAAAATAAGTACATATGCACTTTTGAGCCACTTTATAGGAGCTGCAATATTTTTAATCTCAATATATTGTGAAGTTCCCAAAATTACCAATACAATGTTCAAGAGTCTTTGGAAGCTTATGATTTAAGGGTTTTTCATTTCCTGGGATCTCATGTTTGAAATTACCATTTCCAGTTCTGGACGCAATATATCATTTGGACTTTCTATGCAGGGTGTGATAAAGTGAAACCAGGCATTTTGACATGGGCGGAATGCATTATAAATTCAAGAAGAGCTAACAAAGGGTTCTCCTTATCCTTTTCTTGAGCACACAGATTTTGTGGATTGATTTGCAACTAAATGCCTTCAAGCTCTCATTCTTGGGGTTACAAACTTCACTAATATTTTGGATAATCTTTTTATTTGTAGCTTTCTACAGAATTGACCATTAAAAGTGGATTTTTTCACTTTGTTTGGAACTGTCTTCATCCCATCAGAGATATTGCAAGCCCTAGTAATATTAGCTCTTTATTTAAAAAAAATGTATTAGATTCTGTTTTGCTGTAGTTGTTTTTAACAGTAAGTTGAGATGCATTATGTACACTAGTTCAACTTAAGTATAGGATGTAGTGGAATGGTTTGAGTGCGTCCTCATAAATGTACTTGTAAAATTAGCTAGTCAGAATGAAATTACATATTATTCATTCAAATATGTTTTTTTTACTTATTAACAATTTTTTTTTAAATTTTGATTAGATAAAGGGGAAAAAGGGTTCCTAACCTTACAAAGCTCGAAGGCAGATCACTTCGAAGTAAGTGAAATGGACAAACAACAAAAATAATGGCAGCAACAACAAAACGACAAACTGTACGAGAACAACAAAATGGCGAACAACTGAACATAGGAACAACAATAGAAAGCCAAACAGCTAATTGGCAGGCGATCCAGCTAAATCCGAGAGGCCAGAAGTTGCTTCCCTTTCTCGTGAATTTCGGCGTGTAGTGAGTTTGAATCAACACTGAGGTCCTCTTTAAATACCCTTTTCTTTTTTGGTTTCAGTCTTGTGCTCCTCAAGTAGGATCTTGAAGCTGCTACCAGTGGAGTTTAGGCTCTCCTTGCTTAGATTGAATATCTTGTTCACCGACAATTCCAGCTCATTGAATTTTCTTAATAAGGCAACAAGTACAGAAGTATAAATAATTAAAATTGATTAAATAATAGTGGGAATAATTAAAATTGATTAAATAATAGTGGGAGTGATAATTGAATAAATAAGTGCTAAATTCAAATTGTGCTAGCTTCTGGTTTAACTGTGTATATTTTTTGATCGACATTTCGGATCACACTTAGTGATCCATCATCAGGAAGAGGAAAAGTGAGAAAAAAGATTGCAGATTAGGCTAAATAAAGGTTGAGGGAGAAAAGTGGAGAGAGAGGAAGTAAAAATTACAAAATTAAACACAAATAGATAAATGTATTTAGTTTTCAAAGGATGGAGAAAAAATAACTTTGATGTTATATTGAATTTCATTTAGTTTAGGATTGAAAATGGCTCTTGTCTGTCTATGCTTTGCCTCAAAAAATAGAATAGATTGTGGACTTTATTGTGGGTTGAATGTCTAGATTTGGGTTGATTATGTAGATGCAAATTTGTTTTGTAGCTTGTAGATTTGATGTAGTTGATTGTGCAAATCTATTTGTTTGGCTTCTTGTTCTTTTCTAATTGTCAAGGATTGATAGTGTATAGAAACATTTAGGGGAGATTGTTGAATTACAATGATTGTGTTCCTCTAGTAGAACCAACTTTATGGTTGTGGAAATAATTAAGAACAATATTCTTCAGTAATATACATGTTCTAGAATGATGCAATATAGGATTATATTCTTATTAGATGCTCCAATTGAACTATTGTTAGCATGTTCTTTAAATGCAAATGATTCTCAATGATTTTTTGATATGAAAGGATGCTAATGAATACACATTGAGAGGAAGATAAGTGTTACAAGTACACAACAAAAATCATGTCAATGTGTTCCAAATCAATACAAGGTGGGCAAGAAATGGGTAGGAGCTAATGGGTAAGGGTGAGGGTAATGGGTTAGGAGCTAGATGATTAATGAATTTTAGAATTTTGGGGTTGGACTTGTGAGTGGGAAATTGATCTCACGCTCATGGGATTGACCAAGGACATGGAAATATCAATTTCTAGGTGTATTAGCAAACTTTGCATGTTCTACAATTTCATTATTATGCTTTTGTGTTCATTTTTGTTTCTTGCCCATTTTTTGCATTTTGGCCTTGTTTTAGCCCTTTTTCCTTCTCGTAAGCTATTCCTATCTTTCCTTGATCCCCCTTACCCTCTTAACCCTCTTTTTTATTAATTTTCTTTGACCATGTGTTTCTTTTCATTTATTTATTTATCTCTTTTCATGTCTATTTTAATTTAATTTTACCCCCTTCCCCACTTTAATTAGTCCATTAAATATTGTCTATATCTCTTAGCCTATGTCAAGTCCTTTCTTTCCTAAAATCTTGTGCCACATAGTTCGCCTTGCTTTTGAACCCCACCATTAGATGGCCCCTTAGAACTTTATTTTTCCTAAAAACCTAGTTTTCCTTAGACCTAAGGATCTCTCCCACTTCTATACACCTAAGGTGGTGGTAACACCTTAGCACTTTCTTGCTTCAAAAATTAAATAACAAACTTATTGGTGGATCAATGTAGGAGCATCCAAATTCATAAACAATCTTGTGTCACCAAAAATATTTGTGATTTATGTTTTCCTATTTTCCTTTTTTGTTGTGTTTTGTCATTTTTTTGGTTCATGTCAACCTACTTGATTGAGAATACTACAAGAAGGTTTCAAGTTATGTGTTGCAAAGTCATTTGAAGTAGTGTTGAGAATCATCATTGTGTTGCTTCATGTAAAAAACCAAGCTGCTATAGGTCTATCTCTTGTCAATGGGGCTACTACAAAACGTGATATAGGGGCTACATGTTTAAGTCATGTTGTGTATGATGCTAGAGTTGTTTTATGCTTTAGGTTGTATGTTTATGTTTTAACTTGTATTTGATGTTGGGCTACAATAGGAAATGTGTGATACAAGGGGCTACTTTAGATATTAATACTAAAATGGATGTTGTATAAAGTGTGTTATCATTTATGCCTATTCAAATCCATGTTGAAGATATGTTGAATGTCTAAATTACTACTTGTAGTTGAATTATAATGTAAAAGGATTTTTTTTTTCTGCCATCTTGGCATCATAGGTCAAGTTTCCTAATCAATTGGTATTGTCTTTGCTGATGAAATCAATTTTTGGGATATTATGCCCATGAGTTGTGGTGGGTTTATTTTCTCTTGTCAGTGAATTATGGACATGCAATTTTAGGGAACCATTGTTAGTTTGAATAAAGTGTTTTACCTTACTAGTTCACCTAGTAGGTCTTATTCACATGTTAAGTTTATTTAGGTCCTAAGAATCTTTCTAGAAGTCTTAGTTGTCATGAAATCTTATCTTATGTCATTTACTTCTTGTGTCTCAGGTCATTTAATGTTTTCTATCTTATGTCATAGGATTAAGACACTTGTCATGATCTTGTCTAATCTTATCTCTCACCTTGCTTATATAAACAAGATATTTTGTAACATCACATCATCTCAATTTTATTGTATTCTTTGCATTCTAATTAAATATAATACAATTTACTCTTATCATTTTTGATTTCTAGCTTTGCGTTCCTTAATTCATTAGCCAAATTTTACATGACGTCAGAGTAGCTGTGAGTTGAGGGTTAGCAATATTTTTAGAAATTTAAAAGTGTAGAGATGCTATTTTTCAAAGCACATGAGTATGCTTATCTTTTGCATCCTTTGATGATCTATGAAATTAGAGGTGTGGAGAAACTATCAGTTTCTAGAGGGGTTCATATTTTGACTTGTTAGTTGTATTGCTTTGGGAGCTTCCTAGAGACATTTAGAGCTCACAATTGAGTTTAGAGTAGTTGAGATAGTCATATTTACCTTTTGTTTTGTATGAATTAGACATTAAAGGATAGATTTGTAATGGTTTGAAGTGGGAGGTCCATTACCAGATCTAGCATGGAGCCATCATTTCATACCAGTTTAGGTCAAATACGACCTCACTATCGTGTTCAGAAGGCTTGAACAAATTGTCAAATTTTAGGACAGTTTCCAGATGAGATTTTTTTTGTCTAGAGAGCTGTATGGCCCCCATGAACTATAGTACTGTGTGGTACACTTTTTCAAATAATTTTTTTTTTTCATCAAAAAATTATTATGGTTTTCTAAAAAAATGTAGCTTTTTACAAAATCATTGTAAAAGTTTAAAAATAAATGAATAAAATTTTGTACTACATAGGCCTTGCATAGTATTGTACCACAAGGTACCAAGCATTAAAACTTGGGCCCTATGCTTTTGTGAGGCTATACTCCAAGGATTTGTAGACCCTTATTGGGCTATGACCCCATAAGAAGCCTTGGCCCATCTATTGTAGGGTGTGGGAGGTGGCCATGTGGCCCCCACTACCATTTTTTTTTTTCAAATTAAAACAAAAAAATTCAAAAAACCCTTTGGTGGGTTTGTTACATATAGTGGCTTTCTTTTCCTATCTAAACTAGTAGAGACTATTTTTGTATGGAGGTTCGCTAACACTAGTAGGGTTCTACATTTAGTGACCCTGCTAAAGTTGGTGACAATTTTGCCAAATTTGGCACTAGGAGATGTTTCCAACTTTGACCCCTATACATTGATAGGTTAGATTTTGAAGGCCAAATTTGAAGGCTAATATCTTGGGCTTCTGACCAATTTCAAAGAACCTTTTTGTTTTATTTGAGCTAATTTTTTGAGCTCCACGTGTTGGTGCAAACAACCTTTTATTTCGATGCATAAATTTTTCAAAATTATAGATTCTCATAGGTGACATTGCACAATTCTCGTTTTAGGAACTTTAAAGGCTCATAACTTTCACATACGATCTTGGATCAAGGTAATTTTTTTGAAAGTGCATGATTTTTATTTCATTTTATAATGGTGCTATTTATTTCTCTTGATATTGTGCCAAAATTGTACTTTCAACATAAGCTCATTTTTGAGGATTTGTAAAACGTATTGAAGTCAAGTCCACTCAACATTCTCTTGCTAGTGGCAATTGTAACCACACTAAATATAAAGTGCTAAATCATTTTTTGGGAGGTTCTTTGATTGAGTAATTTTTGGGAGGGTTTCTTGGTGTTTTTGTGCTTGTGCATCTCCTTCTACTTGTGTTTTCTTTTCCTTCACAAAATGAGCTACTTTATGTTTCCATTACTAACACCATAAAACTACAGCACATGACATAAAAATGTGTGGAATGCCTCAATGAAACTTGGATATACACCTTATGTTGAATAAAAGGTGATTGAACCCATAAATAATAAAGAAAATGCACTCTAGATTCTTGAACATACAAAGCTCTTGGTTGTCTTTGTTGCAAGAATGAAAAGATTGAAGGTGTTGTCATTGATGTCAATTAGTCAATTGGTTATCAACTGGTTACTGCTAGCTGTATATATCGAGGATATTGAGAAAATTGTAATAAAGATATGTTGCAAATGTTTAGTGGTTGCTCAGGGTTTTTCTCCTATATTTGTGTGGTTCAGATATGTTGATCATGGTTGTTAGAAGATGCTATATCCATATTTTTAGCTGTTGATTCATTGTTCAGTGCGAGTTGTGTTCACCAGTTGTGAACTGTGGTGTTCTGTGTTTCTAGTTGAGGTCCGAGAGAAATGTTGCAAGTCCAGATTTCTCTTTGATGAAGTCTTATGACTTGCGGTTCTAGAGATGAGTTGTTTTGATTGTATTGAAGATAATTTTGGTATCTGAAAAGTTCGTGCTTAATTGTTCTATGTGTTTTACACTAGTTTAGTTGACCTTGTGTGGAATACTACTTTTGAAGTTAGTGAAGCATGTTGGATCTATTTGGGTCCCTTGAAGCATGTGTTTGGGTCACCCTCATTCTAATTCCACCCTAGGATGTTTTGGCGTCGACCTAATTTGAATTTGAATTTAGATAACCAACTTTGGATATGTTTCAAAGATGAAGATAGTATAAATACAAGATGAGTTAGTGATGAAAAATATACAAGAGCGAAGAAGAGAAGTGAAAGAAAAAGAGTAGATAGATGCGACATTGATGCTATCTAGTAAGTGTGTGTGATGCGAATGTGGCAGATTAGTGCAAAGCATAAATGTCGAGTTTCCAGATGCAGTGAGTAGAAGGTGAACTCTATGATTCATGCATATCTGTGAGTGATTATGGTGGAATCCTTTATTGCATTGAGATTGTATTCTCTCTACAACAAGTCTTCTTTGTATCTCAGTGGCAATGAGCCCTCTGGGTTGTTATCCTTGTTGGATAGTGAGTCCTGTTCTAAACAGTGAGTCCTTGTTTGGTAGTGAGCCTTGTTTCTTAGGTAGTGAGCCTCTTGTAATTCATTTTGATATTCTCTATAATGTGAGTTAATCCTCACCGTGGTTTTTCTCTCATTGGGTTTTCAACATAAATATGGTGTTATTGTGTTTATGTGTTGGATTTAAGTTTCTACATTGACATTTGATGATTAATCATTTAAGCAGTATTAAAGATTAGTTTCAATGATTGAATTAAAAGGTTTAATTATGTGACAACTGATTCACCCCCTCTTAGTTGTCCTATTCAATAATTGGTATTAGAGCTTGGTTACTTGGTGAAGAGCTTAACTGCTTGAGGAAGGTCTAGGATGGCTAGCAAAATGATTTATGATTATCCGAGGTTCGATGGAACTATTTATGCTATTTGGAAAGTGTTGATGGAAGAATATCTGGAATATTGTGGATACGATATGGAGAAAACTTACAAGAATCTTTACACCCCTCCTACAAATGGTTCGAGCATGGTTGATGAGATCAAAGCACATGAAGCAAACAATAAGGTGAAGTCCATTTTGAAGAATAGTGTGGTACATTTCAAGTTGATTAAGGTTCAGAATCTGAAGATTGCTAAGGAAGTCTGGGATGCTTTGGAAAGGGCGCATGAAGGTGATGAAAGAGTTAAAGAGGCAAAGTTACAGAATTTGGAGATAGTTTGAGATTCTACATATGTCTGAATATGAGAATGTTAAAGCTTATGTATAGAGATTGGATGAGATAGTGGCTGGAATGCGAGGACTTGGTGCTACTATAGATGAAACCAAGATTGTGAAGAAGATTCTTAGAACTCTTTTTGATGCTTACAGTGAGAAAGTATGTGCTATTGAGCAGACTATAGATTATAAGACCTGCACTAGAGATCTGTTGTTGGGATTTTTGACATCTTATGAGATGAGGAAGCCAAATCTAAGGAATGGATGCAAATCAGAAACTATTTTTAAAGCTACACAAGCTGAAGATCCGGATGAGGAAAGTCTTGATGAAATAGAAGCTAACTTTGTAAAAAGGATGAGGAAAGGCTCCGACAAGTATGAAGGTAAGTTACCTTTTAAATGCTTTAGTTGTGGAGAAATAGGTCATTATGTTGCAAAGTGTCCAGAAATAGCTAAAATAAATAAACAAAGATATGAGAAAAAAAAGAAAGGAAAGAAAAGAAAGAAGATTAACATAACATATTATGTGAATGAGAATGCTAGTATATCTGATGAGGATTCCAAATATGAAGATCCTGATGACAATGAATACTTGTTTTTGGCGATTAAGGATGAACCTACTTCTGCCAATTCTAAAAAACAAGTAAAGGAAAGCCCTCCAGAGAAGGAGAAAAATGAAGGTACTGTTATTTCTTCCCTACATTCTAAATCAAGAAAATAACTATTGGGTTGTTAATAGTGGTTGTTCACATCACATGACTAGTGATAAAAGTAATTTTGTTAAGCTTGAAAAATATGATGGAGGCTTGGTTATGTTTGGAGATGATATTGGTGCTAAAATCTGTGGGATAGGTTCAATAAGTTTTGATGGCAAGCATAATACTGATGATGTATACTATGTTAAACATTTAAGGAATAATCTTTTGAGTGTTGGACAAATGTGTAGTAAGGGATATGATCTTGTGTTTAAGGATGAGAGATGTGAGATCTAAAAAATTGATTGCTGTAGGAAAGAAATCTGATGGAAATATCTATCAGTTGAAGGGTGTTGATGGACAATTCTTTATGAATCAGATTAATGACAGTTGGTTATGGAATCGGAG
Organism: Sequoiadendron giganteum; assembly: GCA_007115665.2. Taxonomy (NCBI): domain Eukaryota; kingdom Viridiplantae; phylum Streptophyta; class Pinopsida; order Cupressales; family Cupressaceae; genus Sequoiadendron; species Sequoiadendron giganteum. The sequence goes on from CM021100.1 coordinate 547,115,625, forward strand.
AATGTGTCACATGAATTTTGATAACTGGGCAAGGATTAGTGCTATTTAGGCTGTGAGAGATTCACCGAGGATTACAAAGCCTTTTAATGCTATTTGCAGAAATTGTCAGTTTGGAAAGCAAGTGAGAAATCATTACAAATGAAAGGAACAATCTACTACTGGACTATTGGATTTAATTTGTATTGATCTCTGTGGTCCTATAAGAGTGAGATATCTACTTGGTGAAAGTACTTTATGCTTTTGATTGATGATTATTATAGATATACATGGGTTACATTTTTGAGAGAGAAATCAAATGCATTAGATAGATTCAAGACATTCATAGCTATGGTTGAAAATAAAGTAAACTTGAAGATAAGATGCTTAAGATCTGAAAGAGGTAGAGAATTTGACTCCCATGAGTTTAATATGTTTTGTGAAGTGCATGGAATAAAGAGATAGTTAAATGCCCCAAGAACTCCTTAGCATAATGGAGTTGTTGAAAGGAAAAACAAAAAGGTTCAAGAGGCTGCTAGATCGATGATGACCGAGACTAGTTTATCAGAAGTTTACTAGAAATAAGCTATTCATACTGCTGTTTATGTATTCAATCGAGTTCAAGCAAGAGAAAACAATACAAAGACTCCCTATGAGCTATGGTTTGGAAGAATTACTACCGTTAAGTATTTCAAGGTATTTGGAAGCAAATGTTATATCATAAGAGATGAAGATACTTTGGGAAAGTTTGATGCAAGAAGTGATGAAGGAATTTTTCTTGGATATTCTACTAATAGGAAGACATACAAATGTTTCAATAAAAGACTGAGAAAGATTGTAGAAAGTTCTAATGTCAAGGTTGATGAAGCAATGAAGAATTTCATTGATATTGATGGATATGTATTTGATGAACCTAACTGTGTAGGAATGGAAGAAATTGTGGAAGAACAGGAAAAGGATGAACAAAATGAAAGAGAAGAGAAATCTTTGGTGGTGTCCCCTACGGCACCTAGGTATGTACATAAAATCATTCAAAAAATTAGATTATCAGAGACAAGACAAAAGGTGTATTAACTAGAAGCAAAGTTGTTGCTAAAGTTAATTTGTGTTTACTTTTTGAGATTGAATCGAAGACTATAAGTGAGGCATGTAAAGATGAACATTGGATGGAAGCTATGAAAGAAGAACTTATGCAGATTGAAAAGAATCAAACTTTGGAATTGGTCCTAAGACCGACAGAAAAAACATCATTGGATCAAAATGGGCGTACAAAAATAAGTTGAATGAGAATGGAGAAGTGTTTAGAAACAAAGTGAGGCTTGTGTGTAAAGGTTACTCACAAGTAGAAGGCATAGATTTTCAGGAAAATTTTGCTCCGATAGCAAGAATGGAAGCTATAAGGACGTTCTTAGCATTTTCTGCTCATAAAGATTTCAAGGTCTATCAAATGGATGTCAAGTCAACATTTTTGAATAGTGAGCTAGAAGAGGAAGTCTACATGGAACAGTCAGAAGGATTTCAGTTGACAAATCAATTGAATATGGTGTGCAGATTAAAAAAAGCTTTACATGGATTGAATCAAGCTCCTAGAGCTTGGTATGCAAGGTTAGACAGGTATTTGATTCAACAAGGTTTCAACAAAGGTACAGTAGATAGTAATATGTATTTTAAGATTGAAAATGATAAAATCTTGATTGTGGTTGTATATATTGATGACATTATCTTTGGAGGAAATGAAAAGTTATGTGTAAGATGTTTGCAGAAGAGATGCAAAAATATTTTGAAATGTCTATGTTTGGAGAGATGCATTTCTTTCTTGGGCTACAGATCTATCAAACAGAGAAAGAAATTTTTATTCCACAATCTAAGTATGTGAGAGAAATGTTGAAGAAGTTTGGGATGGATGGTTCCAAACCGGTATGTACTGATGAATGCTCAAGAATGATATTTTTATTAAACTTTTATAAACTTAAAAGACTTTATTATGTTATTAAAAGACTATTATGGCAGTTGGTAATATGTTTAATGTTTGCTTATTTTATGTTATATTTGGCTAAATTAACGGATACATTAGATATGATGTTTAACATTAAATTTGTCTCTTTTAGTTGTGTTAATAAAGAGATGACTGTGCAATTTGAAACATCTGCTAGCATAAATGCAATATATCTTTGAGGATTTCATGCAGGCACTTCAATGTTGACTGCGAGCTGAATCTGTTAGACTCCCTATTTAACAACATAGCACTAATCACGCTCCTGAGGGCTTAGAAAGATCCTGAACTACTATAATTCCAAAATTGGCTCTCACTGCCGATTTTGGGAACTACTACTATAGCTGGAATAACGCGAGATTCTCTTGATACTCCTAGTTAGAGTTTCATTTGTCTTTGTACTTTGTAATCTAGCGACTAGCGCCAATTTTTTGAATTCAAAATAAGGGATATCATTATAAATATCTATCCTTAGGTTTATTTAGAGTTAGTCAATATCTTGCTGAATATTGTAATTGTTGTACTCTTGTTTTACTTGCCAATTTTGGCCAATTTGAATGAAAATAGAAGGTTGATCTAAATCACTGTGTGAAGGACCCACTAGAGGAAGAGTAGGGCCCACTCAACCGAAGGAGGTGATCCTATGTCATTGTCATTTGATTAAGTTAATTCTATTTTGTGATAATTGGTTAGATGTTAGCACTACAATTCTTGTTAATCAATGTTCAACAATTATATTTACTCAGATTAGATTACTGCCATTTGAATTAGTCAAATCATTTTACTATAGATCAAAGTTAGATCATTCACTGTGGATTTCATTAAATGAACATAGCTGTAGAAAGGCCAATAATCATGACTAATGTGGGGATAGAGTCGAAGCTAAATTGGAATGTGTTGTTGGGAGTTTAGTTTTATCGCTTTCTAGATTTAAATGTTTAAATTATTTACAAGATAAATAGATTCAACGTTTCCTAGATTACAGTTCATTACTTGTAGCATAATTATTTTTCTATTTAGTCACTTTAAATTCTATATGCTAGATTTAGAGTTAACTAGAATTACTTCATAAATCTCCCAATGAACCACTTGCAATTGAGTAAGTAACATCTAAACTGAGTCACTAGGATTAAAATAGGTTTAAATAAGCATTAGTTAGTTATTAAGTTAGTCATCCTTAGAAATAGTTGTTACGTTATGTTCCCAACAAGCTCTTGAGAGCTCCCGAAGGCTCCCGAGGGAGACTGACCGATATCAAAGTCACTATTTACAGTGCAAAACCCCCCAATTTTTGGAGTCCTCCTTATCGTATATTGCTTTGAGACACACCCGGTTCGATAAATAAATAATTAAATGATGCAAGTTGTAACATCAACGACCTTGCCCATCATTTTTGATATAAACCATCTCCTCATGGTTGAGGGTTTGGAAAATCTTTGTTCTTAGCCACCAACCAGGTAACTATGTCTTCCATTTTAACATCATGCTGCACATACTCTAAGAACCTTCTTTGACGAGCATACCCATTCATTCTTTCAACTGCTTCCATCCACTCTCTCATAATTTCCCCAATTAACTATGATGGTGCATCAAATGTTGGAGCTGACATAATGATAAGAGGAGGCCTAAACCTCATACCTACCCAATTTTTTCGCTGCTCTTCAATAATATCAATTACCAGTCTTATTCTGGTAAGGCTCCAAGTTATGTTCTTGGGTGAAATAGTTTCTCTTCTCCTCAAATGTGGTTGGATACTTTTGAATCTGTCTCTGGCTGCGCTTTGAGCCTCATTGGTAGATGATCTTGAATCCTTTTGAAGACTTGGATACTCTCACTCAGATTTTTTATGTAAATAGGAGCTATATTTTCCGATGTGGCCAAGAATCTAAAGTGAGCTTTGTAAGGTCTTGACCATGGAACTTCATTCCTCATTGGTAACCCAAGTTTCAATTGTGCTTCCTTGTAGTGAGTGTCCCTGTGTTCCCACTCTACCTGATTTTGTAGTAATGAAACAAAATATCTCATTTGAAGTTCCCCTATGAATTTTTTTATAAAGGATTGTGGGAAGTCTCCAAGCAATAACCCATGTTGTAAGTACTCTCCCATTTGATTCTAGATAGTGGGGTGACTATTGAAGAAATCCTCAAGAAATTCCCTATCATCTTCATAATCTATTTTTCTTTTGAGTAGCAGTTAATTTATCTTCCACTGAAGAAACCTTTCCCTTAGAAAGAGTGCATAAGATCCTGAAGGTTTCCTCATTGATAGCATTACACAAGAAAACTCCACAATCTGCTATAATCTTCCATTTATTTCATCTTTTTCTCTTTCCAATTGCTGGTTCTGATTTCTCAATTGCTCATTTTCATGTTTGAGCTTCACAACAGTTAATGAAAGATGTCTTCTTAGGGTAGACGATGTAGAAGCTTCATATGAATGTAACATATTGGACTGTTGCCTAAGCTGATGTGATTGCTTCCTTAATTGGTGTTCCTTCTACTACAACTCTGCCCTTAGCTTCCCTATTTCCTCTGTACTGAACCTAGCAGTTTCTTCTGCCCTGGCTAATGCCTGAGCATTAAATTGTTGCATGGTTTTTTCTATTTCACTCAATTATCCTTGCAGAGTGCGCTCCTTCTCAACCATTTCTTTCTCTAATTTCTATTTTTTACTAACAAAATTTTGCAACTCATCCTCCTTCCTTCTCAGTTTTTATTTGAGGAATTCTACTCTCTTCTTTTCCTCTTCCAATTCTGCTTGTATCCTTCACATAACCATAGCTTTTGCTATTTCATTTTGTTCTTTTGACTCTGCCTCCTCCTGCAATTGAGTAAATTTTTCTTGCTCAGTCATTGGTTCCTTTCCCTCTCTTCTTGCAACAATTGGAGATTGTGGAGGAGAATTTTCAACTTCATCCTCCTCATACTCTTCCGAGACCTCTCTTCTTGCAACAATTGGAGATTGTGGGGGAGACTTTTCAACTTCCTCCTCCTCATACTCTTCCGAGGCCTCTCTCTCCTTAGATTGAGAGTTAAAAGACTCTCCAATAAGTTTTCTCTCAGGAGACAAAAGTGGGGCTTCAGGAGGACTGGGAGGTTGCTTAGTTAACTACTCAGGTGGTTGGTTTTCCTCACCGACTTCAAAATTTTCCTATTGGCTTCAAAAGTTGGGTTTCTTCAGGAGTTGAAACAACATTCTCAACTATGCTAGGGTTTTCTTCCCTTGTGTCTTGTTTCCTCTTTTTTTGTGTGACTACGAGTTACCCTAATAGATTCTTGTGACTTCCTCTTTTTCTAATGCTTTTTCTTCTTTACACTAGAGGACTCTCCTTTCACTAATTTTTCTGCGGATCCTTTTGTGTTTTTCCCTTTTTTCTTTTTAACAGGTGTAGACATAAATTCTAACCACCCTTGTTTACCAATCTCCTTATTTAAGAAGTGGTGCTTAATTATGAGGTGTATTAAGCCATGATACTTAATAGAAGACTCTCCTCTAGATTTTACCCTAGCTACCATGGAGGAAATTTGGGAAAACAAGAATGCAAGAAAATTGATTCTAGTGGAAGGGTCTGTATTGCCATACCTCAAATGCATTAATAACCGCATCCCTGGGCCCAATACAACACCATATTTTCCTTCACAGGTGAAGAATTTCATAAGCCAAGTTTCTTCAGTTCGCCATGGTTCTTCCAAACTGTTGCGTAAAATCCCTATTGACTCTCCTTTATGCAATAATTTTTTTGGCCTTTTCTCAAGTTCTCTACAAAATGTCACCACTAAATATTCATATTTCACATGCCTCTTTTCCACTGGCTTTCCTTCAATAAGAATTCCAAAAATTTCACTTATAATCTCTGGGGTTACCTCAATTACTTCTTCTCGGACTCTAGTTACATTCACATGAAAGTATCTTACGAATTCCTCAACTAACTCCTGTTGGAATCCCTCATACTTTAAGACAATCCAACCACCCAACTTCCCTTAACAGTCTTTCAGTCTCTGGGTTGAGAATGAAATTCTTTGTTTCAACATTTCGTTTATTCCACATTGTGCTCTGTTTTGCAACTGTGTTAGAAGAAAAATGACTTAGCTAAATTAAGTAAAACACTGAATGACACCTTTTCCAACCGCAACAATTTTTAGAAATATTTCATATCAATCACACATGCTGTTACTCAATTCATTTACTCGTCTAGATGATCCGCATGCCACCACGCTGTACTTCATATTTACTATTTGCAATTTTGGCGGCATGATTGACATCAACAATCTGCTTGATGTGGATGTGGGACTGCTCACAAGTAACTGCCATTATTACTACAGTCTTGTCATTTGCAGCAGGATTTGAAATGCAAATCCACATTTCGCCAAGAACACCTGCATGCAAAATACCTAATGCTGAATGGAGACCAAAGAGACAGAAGCAAGGGTTTGGAAAAACTCAGCGGAGTGAGAGCATAATTGTTATTTCCCAAAAAGAATGATTACAATAATTACAAAAGCGGCATATAAGGTGAGAAACCCTAAAGCCGAAGAAAGCTAGGTTTGTGCATTTAATAATTAATAAACATATTAATTATAATGCACCTACAAATGACAAGCTTAAGTAAATAGAATAATAGTTAGCATTTAATAATTAAACCAAAGTGATTTAATTATAAAGGCAAATGAACTATTACTCTAACACCCCCCCTTAAGCGAAGCTTAGGAGGAAGCAAACCTAGCACAGCTAAGAAAGCAGGAAAAAATGGGTCCCGGCAACAAGGCCAGATCAGGTACCCAACTACAAAGAAATCTCTGTAAAACGGGGAAATAGAGAAAACCCAGTGGGAAAAAACTCTACCCCAAAAAGAGATACAACAACATGCTGAAAAAAACATGAAGGAAGGAAGGCCTCAACAAGACCCCCCAAGGACAACTTCCGTCACCCCAAGCATAGAACGCAACTGAAGATAGCGCGGAGATGCAAAAGGTTTGGTGAAGATGTCAGCAACCTGCGCGTCAGTGGGGATGTACTCCAAAGAGAGAACACCATCCTGAATCTGCTGATGGATGAAATGCATATGAAGCTCAATGTGTTTAGTGCGCTGATGCTCCACCGGGTTGCGGGAAATGTGAATAGCACTCTGATTATCGCACCACAGAACAGTGGGACGATCAGGAGGAAACCCAAACTCAGTCATCAACTGCCGAAGCCACAAAATCTCCTGACTAGCATGCACTGCCGCTCTATACTCAGCCTCTGTAGATGAAAGTGCGCGAGCATTCTGCTTCTTGCACGACCATGTGATAGGACCAGAGCCAAGGCAAAAAACAAAGCCAGAAGTAGACTTCCGATCATCAACATCACCAGCCCAATCTGAGTCAGTGTAGCCAACAATGTGAGGAGCCCCTGATGTGTAATGAATGCCATACATAAGTGTGCCCTGAATGTATCTCAAAATGCGCTTGGCAGCTTGCCAATGACTCTCATGAGGCTCGTGTGAGAACCGAGAGACTAGACCAACTGCAAAGGAGAGATCAGGACGAGTGTGTGTCAGGTACAACAAACTGCCAACCAACTGCCGATACAATGTAGGATCCACTGAAGGTGAAGTGCAAGAGGTAGACAAAGTAACACCCGACTGAAAAGGTGTGGGAGCAGGCTTGCAATCAAGCATATCAAAGCGCTGAAGCATGTCAAGAGCATACTTCTGCTGGTAAACAAAGATCCCAGTAGGGGACTGCACAATCTGCAGACCCAGAAAGAAGTGTAATAGACCCAGGTCTGTCATCTCAAACTGCTCCATCAATGCACGCTGAACATCCTGAATCATAGAAGATGAGCTACCTGTGATGAGAAGATCATCAACATATAGCACAAGGATCAAAACCTCATCCTCAAGACGCTGAATGTAGACTGTAGGATCGGAATGACAGCGTGTGAATCCTGTAGAAAGCAGAAAGGAGTCCATCTTCTCATACCAAGCCCGAGGGGCCTGTTTGAGACCATACAAAGAACGCCGAAGTCTGCAAACCAAGGAGGAATCCTGCACAAATCCCTGAGGCTGCTCCATGTAAATCTCCTCACTAAGATCACCGTGCAAGAAAGCACTCTTCACATCCATCTGATAAATGGGCCATCCCTGAGAAGCCGCGAGGGATAAGACAAGGCGAATAGAGTTCATCTTGGCGACAGGGGAAAATGTCTCAGTGTAATCAATACCCTCAACCTGTGAAAAACCCTTCGCAACAAGACGTGCCTTGTACTTATCAATAGAACCATCAGCAGCAAACTTAGTACGATACAACCACTTGCATCGCACTAACTTTCTTCCCTTAGGAAGAGAACAAAGATCCCAAGTATGATTCTTCATCAAAGAAGAATACTCCTCCTCCATAGCACTGTCCCACTCAGTATGTCCTGTCGCTGCCCCAAATGTCTGAGGATCACCACAAATAGCATGACTCAGAAGACTAGAACCCGCAATATGAGACCGGGTGCGACGGGAAGTGGAAGGGTCACCAGCCAGAGATCCTGCAGCATCAACTGTAACACGAGCCCATCTAGGCATCTGTGGAGGATCCTGTGGTGGAGGTAAATGGGGATCACTAAGATCATCATCCTCATCGTCCTGAAACAAAGTTGGAAGAGAGGAGGGAGTAGTGGTAAGTGAAGTAGACTCTGGAAGCGGGGTATCTACTTGTAGGAAGGCGCTCATCAAACTGGACATCCCGTCGAAACAGGACCTCTCTGGAATCAGGGTCAAACAACCTGTATGCCTTAACATCCTCGCAGTAGCCAACAAAAATGAGGTGTCGGCTCTTCCGCTCCATTGCTCTCCTCTGAGCGTCAGGCACAAATGCCCATGCTTCACTACCAAAAACTCGGAATGAAGATATATCAGGCTTGACATGAGACCAAGCCTCCTCAGGAGTCATATGTCGAACTGCCTTGTGAGGCATCCGATTCTGAATATAGTTGGCACAATTGACTGCCTCTGCCCAAAAAGACGAATCCATGGACCTGGACTGTATCATACAATTAGCCATCTCCCGAAGTGTTCTGTTCTTTCTCTCTGCCACACCATTCTGCTGAGGGGTGTAGGGCACTGAAAACTGATGCTGAAGACCATGTTCAGAGCAAAAGTCCCTGAAAGTTTGGTTCACATACTCCCCCCCATTATCTGTGCGTATCCGGCGAATAGAAAGACCAGATTGCTTCTCCACAAATGTCTTAAAGACTCGAAATGAGTCAAAGACATCAGACTTGTACTTTAAAAAGTACACCCATGTGCGCCTGGAGAAGTCATCAATGAAAGTAAGCACATATCTAGCACCGGAAAAAGAAGGAGTAGGAAATGACATGAGGTCACTATGAATCAACTCCAATGGTGCCAAAGCACGAGTAGCTCGTCCCTGAGGGAAAGGATCCCTATGTTGTTTGCCAAGAACACAACCCTGACAAACCCCATCAGTGCAAGTAATGTGTGGAAGCCCAAGAACAAGTGCCTGTGTGCTCATCTGCTGAAGATATCTGTAATTGACATGGCCCAAACGCTCATGCCAAAGTCTGCTCACTGAATCTGCATGTGCTATAAGACAGGAACCCATGCCAGCAGAAGACTCAAATCCATCAAATCTGTATAGTCGGGATGCAGTGTCAACACTCCCAGTAGCCACAATCATATCAGAATCATGTAAGTCCCGAATAACCACATCATGTGGTGAGAACTCAACTGTCTTACCAGAGCCAGAGTGACAAATCTGATAGATAGACAGTAGGTTCGTCGAAATGTCAGGGACAAAGAGAACATCCTGAAGAGAACCCCCAGCCAATGCAACAGAACCAGAACCCAAAACAGAAAGATGAGATGAGTTCCCAACAGCAATCTGTGAAGTAGCACAAGGAGCAAGTGAGGTGACCAATTGCTGAGTGTGAGTCATGTGGTGAGAGGCACCGGAATCAAGAATCCAGGTGGGCCCAGAAGTCATAGCTCGTGCAGTAAGAGCATGACCTTTCCCTGTAGGGGAGGATGTGGACTGAGGAGCTGAAATGTGATGCTCCTGCATGGCTTCCTCTAAAGCCTCCAAATGTTTCCAACACCGAGAAATGGGATGTCCTTCCTTTCCACAAAAGCTACAGGTCTCAACTGATTTCTTCTTAGTCTTGGAGGTAGACTCAGTAGACTTCGAAGAAGATTTACCCTTGGAAGGGTTAGCTGGAGGTTTTGAATCAGTTTTCTGTGCAGGTTTGGAGGAAGACTCATTGCCTGCGGAATCTTTCTTCGGTTTGCTTTTCTGTTTTGGTTTCCCCTGTGAAGACTGAGCAACCAATGCTTGGCTAGAAGAGCCAGAAGCATCCATCTGTTGGATCTTTGCCTGTTCCCATGTCAACCGATCACAGAATGTCTCAAAAGAAGGCATGGTGTGTCTAGCACCCAAAGCATCCATGGTGGAGTAGAAAGTGGAAGAGAAGATCTGATACTGTCCTCGCAACTTTGAGAGTATCAAGAAGATACACTCGTCATCTGTCTTGGTTTTCCCACATCCCTGCAAAACTGAGCGTAGAGACTTGAACTTCATCAAGAAGTCCTCAATGGTGGGAAAGCCGGTAGGTGTCAAAGTAGTCAGCTCTGCATCAAGCTGTAGTGCCCAGAATTCATTGACAGTGCCAAACAAATCTGAAAACTTGCCCCAAATGGCCCTAGGAGTGGTCAAACCATCCAAGTGAAAGAGGAGACTGTCGAAAATGTTCAGTGCAATCAAGCCCATGGCTTCATCCATTTTATTCCTATGCTGAAGAATCTCAAAAAGACGTTGTAGGATAGGTTGATGTTCATCTAGGCATGACCATAAGCCACATGACATGAGTAGCCTGGTCATGTGTGCTTTCCAGGTGTGGTAATTATGCAGTGTCAGTCGGGCCATAGAGGGGTCCGACATTGAGAGAAGAAAAAGACAGAAGTAGAAGGGTCATTTTCTGAAAGGAAATGACAGAAAGCAAAAGTACCCCCCCACAATGTATGATTCTAACCCTCGTACAACAAATAAACAAATACTGAAAGTACAAAAAACGAGGAAAAAACCTAAACGCCAAATGCAAAGAGAGAGGAAAACAAAGCCTCTACTTTGACACCAAAAAATAGTACTCAAATGGCCGAATCAGCAAACAAGACCAGCATAGTTACATCCGGCTCGGAAACACCTTTTCGACGATATTTCATTTTTCGAAAACGGACACCGTATGCCCAAGATACGGCCAAAAAACCACAGGTACCCCCTAAAAATGAGCTCTCTAGAAAAAAACCAGTCAGGGGAAATAATTTGACGGCCGTATGGCCGTCACTGGACGTCGGCGGTGGCTAGTGGGTGGCGACGCCGGCGGAGGTGGCGGCTGGGCGGAGTGGCGGTGGCGGTCAAGCGACCGGGTGGCGCAGTGGCGACACGGGCTGGCAGCGCCCAAAATTTAGAGAAAAATTGATTTTTTTAAAAAAATTTCTTGATTTTTGAGCCCGTACGGCCCTGGTAGGCCAAAAAAATTTGCATGTGGTCACTGTGGCCAAAATAGTCAAAGTTTATATGAATTTTGACTCTCCCGGACCTTCTGAACGCAATGGTGGAGTCCGTTTTTGCTCAAACGGCTCCAGAAAATAGTGCCTCCTTCAAAGTGACAGAAAAACCCCAGAGAAGCTGTGGCTGTCGTCTTCGAATCTTGGCCTCAAACACCTTCAAACCAGGCAGCGGCAGGGTGGCTCTGATACCATGTAGGATTTGATAAATGCAAATCCACAGCTCGCCAAGAACACCTGCATGCAAAATACCTAATGCTGAATGGAGACCAAAGAGACAGAAGCAAGGGTTTGGAAAAACTCAGCGGAGTGAGAGCATAATTGTTATTTCCCAAAAAGAATGATTACAATAATTACAAAAGCGGCATATAAGGTGAGAAACCCTAAAGCCGAAGAAAGCTAGGTTTGTGCATTTAATAATTAATAAACATATTAATTATAATGCACCTACAAATGACAAGCTTAAGTAAATAGAATAATAGTTAGCATTTAATAATTAAACCAAAGTGATTTAATTATAAAGGCAAATGAACTATTACTCTAACATTGTCAAATCACTTTTTGATTCTTCCACCATATTTGGAATAATTAAACCCATTTATTATGTAATTAATAACTCTTTTGGCGGAGAGTTCTATGTTAACACTTACTTTATTTTAAATCATAAAAGATAAATTGAAAATAAAATATTGGAAAATGATATTCACAATAAATGTATACCTTTTAATAAATGCTATAGCTAATTCAAGTGCATTAATTAACTTAGTCGACATTTGATTCCAATGAATTAATTAAAGCAAAACACGAAATTAAAGTGAAGGTAACCGTTGGAAACTTAAGATGTCCTCAGGAGTCATCAGGAGCTTCAGGAGTTCTAAGGAGCTCTTAGGAGTGAACTGAAGCTGATCTAGGAAGACTACCATTTCTGATTTTCAGCCATTCCTTCAATTTTTTTTTCTTATTTTAGAGAGATAAACCGCCATTTACTGGTTTTCAATTTATCCTCTTTATTCAAAAGGAAAACCACCATTTGTTGGTTTTCAATCTACCTTATCTTTAAGCCTTTCTTCAAAAGGTTACTAAAGATCACACTCCCCAATGGAAGGAATATCTTCCATCAGAAAATGCTCAATTCTGTGTTCTACTTATGACAACAACTCTTCTTTTGATTCAGGTTTGTGATATATTTTCAACCTGTGGCCATTAACCAGCGTCACTCTTCTCTCCCCATCAATGGGCACCAATTGAACAACTCCATTTTCAAAAACCTGGTCAATCTTGTATGGTCCCAACCACCTTGTGTGGAATTTTACCTTGAATTCATGAAATCTAGAATCAAACAACAATGCCTAGTCTCCCTTTTGGAATCTCCTGGTTACTATATGTTTGTTGTGCCATTCCTTCCTCTGCTTCTGAATCATTTCAGTATGTTGAAGAGCCTCCATCCTCATCTCGTCCAATCGGTTTAGTTGTAAGACTCTCTTTTCTTTTGCTTCTGATAAATTAATGCCAACATCCAATGTTGTCCTCAGTGTCTGCAATTCAAACTTGATTGGCATAACTAGAGTCTTCCCATATACCAATTCATATGGGGAAAACCTAGTTATATTCTTCCAGGTGGTGTTATACGCCCAGACTGCTTCATCCAATCTTTCTGCCCAATCTGTTTTTCTCAATGATACAATTTTTGTGAAAATATTCTCTAACTCCTGGTTGGTAACCTCCACTTGCCCATTTTCCTATGGATGATACAAAGTATACTTTCTGTGTGTCATTTCATATTTCTGCATGAAAGCTGCCAACATTGTGGACATGAACTATGGTCCTTGATCAAAAACTATTTTTATTGGTGTATCGAACCTTTGAAGAATATGCTTGTACAGGAAATCGACCACCTTGTCTTCTCTTGCCGCTGGTAGAGCATTTACTTCTGCCCACTTTTTAACATAATCCGTGCAAATCAGAATATAGTGCTGTCCTTTGGAAGGTGGATCAACAGGTCCCACAAAATCAATGCCCCATTTCTCAAATGGTTCAAGAGCTATATGAGGTTGTAGTGGCATCTCCATTGTTGGTGTCAGTCTGCCCATGCGCTGACACTCATCACAATATTTCACAAAGAATGAAACATCCTTCATCATAGTAGGCCAGAAATATCCAACTCTTAAGAGCTTATGAACAATCCTGATCACAAAGTAGTGTCTTCCTTCTGGCTCATGATGACATACATGTACTACATCATAGACATATGTCTCAACAACACAGCTGTGAAGAATATGGCTAGGACACATCTTAAATACTAAACCATTAATCCAATGAAATCTAGAACTCTCATGAATTAACCTCTTCTTCTATTTAAAACTGAAATGACTGGGGCACTTCCCTGTTACAAGGTAATTTACAATGTCAACAAACCATGGAGGGTGTATTGATATTGTAAATAAATGTTCATCTAGGAACGCATCATCCACTGGTTTCTGCTCACCCTAGAAAACAATTCTTGACAAGAAATTTGCAACAACATTATCCTTGCCAGGTTTATCTATTATTGTTATGTCAAATTCCTGTAACAATAACAACCATCTTATGATCCATCCACCCACCACAACCTTGTTCATGAGATATCTTATTGCAATATGGTCTATGTGGATGAATACCTTATAACCTTTAATATAATGCCTAAATTTGTTAATTGCATAAATCACAGCCAAAAATTCCTTTTCAATGGTTGTATAGTTTCTTTCTACAGGATTTAAATTTTTGCTAATATAATAGATTGCATGCATTGAATCATTCTCATATTTTTGTCCTAACACTGTACCAATTGCAAAATTAGAAGCATCAGAATGGATATGAAATGGCACTCCCCATGCAGGTCCTTTTATGATTGGTGAAGTAGTTAAGGCCTGTTTAAGTTTCTCAAAAGACTGTTGACAATCATCAAACCATAAGAATTCTACATCTTTCTTGAGTAATGAAAATAAAGGCTCAAAAATTCTACTAAACCCTTCTATGAATCTTCTATAGTACCCAACATGCCCAAGAAAACTATGAACTCCTGTTTGATTTGTTGGGATTTCAATCTTTTGTATAATTTCAACTTTCTTAGGGTCAACTTTAATCCCTTATTTTGAGATATGATGTCCAAGTACAATTCCTTCTGTCATCATCAAAGAGAATTTTTCATGGTTTAGAGATAGCCTATGGTCTTTACACCTTTGCGAAAATTTGTTTAAACTTTCAATAGCTTCCTCAAATATCTGTGCATGGACCGTGAAATCATCCATATACACCTCCACACATGAGGTTGTTAAATTAGCAAAAATAGCTAAAACAACTCTTTGAAAGGTAGCAGGTACATTACATAAACCAAATGGTAAAATTTTATAGGATTATGTACCCCAAGGACATGTGAAAGTATCTTTATCCTGGTCCTCAGGAGCCACTTGTATCTGGTTATATCCACTAAAACCATCCAAGAAGGAGAAATAGCTACTGCCAACAAGATTATCAAGAACTTGGTCAAGAAATGGTAAAGGAAAAAGATCCTTTTCGGTGACTTTATTTAACTCTCGGTAATCAATACACACACACCACTTACCCTTCTTCTTTGGAACAATAACCAATGGGGAAACCCATTCACTATTCGATATTAGATAGATAAATCCTACTTTTAGCAACTTTTCTATTTCCTGTTTGATAAGATCTCTCAGAATAGGATTGATCCTTCTCTGACCCTGCCTTACTAGCTTGACATCCTCTGTATAAATATGATGTGTAAAAATGGAAGGATGGATTCATCTCATATCCTTGTATTCCCATGCAAAATGTTCAGTATGATTCTCTAAAGTTTGCTTTAATTTATCTTCTTGTTAAGGGGACAGGGATGAACTAATAAAGAGAGGTTTATCCCTTGCCATAGTGATTTATTTGGTTTCATTCTTTTTATCAAGGGGGTCTCCTACAAGTGTATTTAAAGGACAAGGATGGTAATTTTGTTGGTGCAAGATTTCATGACAGTCCTTTTTTCTGACTTGTTCAATTTTGTCAAGATTAAGATTTTGCTCCTCACATTCTTCAACGTGTTCCATTAGAGTAACCATTGCCAACTCCACAATTCCATCCCCCTTAGACTCCATATCCTTATAAACCCAATGTTGAGTATTAGATTCAATTGATGGCTGAGCAGGAGGATACAATGATAACTCTTTCTATTTTTGTCCATTGGAAATGATCATACTGCCTGATCTACAGTCTATCAATGTTGCAGCTATTGCTAACCACGGTCTCCCTAAGATAATTGGGTATCCAAAATATTTCTTCCTAGCTTTAAGAACTAAAAATTCCATTCGGTAATCCCAAGTGTCAATAGTAACCATGACATCCTCTAAAATTACCACATGTTTAGTAGTGGATTGATCGGCCAATTACAAAACAATTGTGGTGGGCTGAGTCTTTGTCATTCCTGACATTTCAATAGTATCAAAGGTGATAACATTAATAGCCACTCCTAGATCAATCAAGACATTGGTTATCTCAATTCCTCCTATACTAAGAGTTATTAGAGGACTTTAAGAGTTATTATAGGACTTCTAGAATCATTATATTTTTGAGGAGTAACCTACCCGATAATACATTAGTGAGTTTGGTCCCTACTTGAATGGTAGAAGGTAATTTCCTTTTCCTACCTGGAGTTTTCATACAGAGGAAATTAACTAATTGATTTATTTCTGGTATATCCTTTATAGCCTATAACAATGAGATTCCAATGTTAATCTATTTCAACTCTCAGAGAAGTTGAGAATCAACAACATTCATATTGTTAGGTCAAGAGCTATCACAAGCAATTTGTCTTGCTTTCAGGCACTCTAGGAAGGGTGCCTGATTAACTTCTTGCTCACTGTCAGAGTTCTGTTTCTCATTTATGTTCTCTTTTTTACTTTCCTTTACCTCCTGATCTTTAGTGGTTGGTATAGATGAAACATTTTGAATTCTTAATTGAATATCATTAGCTTCAATGGCATTCAAAGTAGGTGGATTTTCACCTAAGTGATTGTTTTTCAGATTTGGAATAGGTTGTGTTGGCATTTGTGGCTGGTTTACCTGTTCTTGAGTAGGATTAGATTCTTGGGTTAACTATAATGACTGGCCCCATGGACACCTTGGTCCTTGATTTTTCCATGGATGGAATTGCATTTGTGGTTGCTGCCACTGTGGCTGATTCTGTTGCCATTGTGGCTGATTTGTCTGCCACTATGGTTGATTCCACTGGGGATTCATCCATTCCGGTTGACCCCAAAATGTAGGTGGTTGTTGAGGATGAAAGGGAGGATTCCATTGATTTGTATTAGACTAATATTTCTGATTCTAGTTAGCTCTGGGACCATACTGCCTTTGGTTAGAGTTATAACCAACATTCTGAGATCTTTTCCCAACATAGTTAAGTTCTTCTTCCACCACTGGTGGTTTCTTCAGATGATTTTTAATCTTTGAGAGAAGACTACAAGAACTTTTTGCATGATGTTTCTCACAGATCTCACAAATGTCTACTTGATTCAATGGACATTCCCGTAAAAGGTGTTTCCCTCTACACTTTGAACGATAGATGGAAAAAGGCTCAATGGTATTTTTATCTCTTTGCATATTTAAATGAAGGAGTAAATTAGTTTCTTCCATAACTTGAGACACATCAGTGGAAAAAACTTTGTTTCTTTTGGAACCTCTAGAACCTACTCTAGTCCTAGAGTAGTTTCTACATATTTCAACAATAGATTCCAAAGTGAGATTATTGATGTCTCCTTTTCCCATCAGATTCAAAGAATCCCTTGAGGAAAATTGTCTTACTAATTTCATTATCTAATCCATTTTCACATCTCTTGTGCACAAATTGAAATCTATCTACATAATCCTCTAGACTCTCATCTTCCATCTGCCTCATCCTAAATAATTCCTCTTTCCTATCCCTCACTCGACAGTAATCTTGGTATTTATCCAAGAATTTTGTCTCCATTTCATGGAAAGTTGATATTGATCCTGCATCCAAACCCATGAACCATCTTAAAGTAGACTCCTTCAAGGTAGAAGGGAATAGTTTTAGCTTCTGGTTATCAACTGTATAGTCATAAGTTTGGCATAAGATCGTAAATTCAAAGAGAAATTGATTAGGATCCTCAAAAGTCTTTCCCCTAAAGTTAGGCAACACTGAAGGTTAAATATTCTTCATAGGAGGCTCATCTAATTCCCTATTCAGATTAATGGGGTAAGAAAAGGTCCTATTTAGTGGGGGATCATTTTTTCTTGGTCACCCATTTCTTCCTCTTGAAGATGTTCTCGATTATTTCCTTGATCTTCAATCTGATGTTGTACAATTTGTTGTTCCTGATCAAAATTAATGTTCTGTGGAAGAAACCTTCCTAGATGATATCTAGCTCATCTCATCCATAAATTACTATCTCCCTTATCAACACTAAGGATTTATCTTAATAGTCAGATCTTAATGTTCCCCGACAACGATGCCAAAAATGATGGGCAAGGTCGTTGATGTCACAACTTGCATCATTTAATTCTTTATTTAACGAACTAGGTGTGTCTCAAAGCAATATACGATAAGGAGGACTGCAAAAATTGGGGGGTTTTTACACTGTAAATAGTGACTTTGATTGCGGTCAGTCTTCCTTGGGAGCCTTCAAGAGCTCTCAGGGAATAGAACGTAACAACTATTCCTAAGGATGACTCTAACTTACTAAGTAACTGATGCTTATTTAGACCTATTTTAATCCTAGTGACTCAGTTTAGATGTTACCTTACTCAATTGCAAGTGGTTCATTGGGAGATTTATGAAGTAACTCTAGTTAACTCTAAATCTAGCATACAAAATTTAAAGTGACTAAACAAAAATCTACTTATGTTGCAAGTAATGAACTATAATCTAGGAAAAATTGAATCTATTTATGCTACAAAGAATTTAAACATTTAAATCTAGAAAGTGATAAAACTAAACTCCCAACAACACATTCCAATTTAGATTCAGCTCTATCCTCACATTAGTCATGATTACTGGTCTTTCTACAACTACGTTCATTTAATGAGATCCACAGTGAATGATCTAACTCTGATCTATAGTAAAATGATTTGACTAATTCAAATGACAGTAATCTAATCTGAGTAAATATAATTGTTGAACATTGATTAACAAGAATTGTAGTGCTAACATATAACCAATTATCACAATACATAATTAACTTAATCAAATGACAATGACACAAGATCACCTCCTTCGGTCGAGTGGGCCCTGCTCTTCCTCTGGTGGGTCCTTCACACAGTGATTTAGATCAACCTTCTATTTTCATTCAAATTGGCCAAAATTGATGAGTAAAACAAGAGTACAACAATTACAATATTCAACAAGATATTGACTAACTCTAAATAAACCTAAGGACAAATATTTATAATAATATCCCTTATTTTGAATTCAAGAG
Organism: Sequoiadendron giganteum; assembly: GCA_007115665.2. NCBI lineage: Eukaryota > Viridiplantae > Streptophyta > Pinopsida > Cupressales > Cupressaceae > Sequoiadendron > Sequoiadendron giganteum. The sequence continues at coordinate 547,134,622 of CM021100.1, forward strand.
CTGATAATGAAAAAGAGGAATCAATTAAGTCTTAAGTTATCAAGATACAAGAAAAGGTAATTGCACCTAAGTTTGATGGAATGGTGAGTGGTGATGCAACAAAATATTGACTCACAAAAATGGAAAAGTACTTTGAGATAAGAAATTACTCTGAAGTGACTAAGGTAGTTTGGGGAGATTACCAACTAGTAGGAGAAACATCTAATTGGTGGATGAATAATAAGATGGAGTTGGGGTTAATCTCATTCAGCTTAACTTGGGATAAATTTGTAGTCATCTTTTGGAAAAGGTGGTTATCACTACATTTCTTTGACCAAAATATTACAGACTTTTAAAATCTGTGACAAGGAAACTTGTATGTGGCTGAGTACTGGGAAAAATTTACATGTCTCTTGAAGTACACACCCCAGTACCAAAAGGATGAAAGATTTAGGATTAGAAAATTCATCATGGAGTTGAATGCCTAGATTGGAGGAGAATTTGATGTTCATGGTCCAACACAAATGGACCAAGTTTTTGACAAAAGCTATTAAGTAGGAGCAAAAGATGAAGTCCATATATGCTTATTGTGAGAAGAATCATAAAAAGTTCAATCATTCATAGTCTTCCCAATATTTTAAGAAGAGGAATGATAAGTGGGAATCCAAGAAGAAAAATGATAAGGGTTTTTGAAATAATCAAAATGAGCCCAAGAATGAGAAGAACAAGAAAAAAATCCCATGGGGAATGGAGACAATTTATGAAAACCTTTTGAAAGGAGAGGACCTCCTAGAGGATGTTTCTCTTGTGGAGGTGATCATTATGCAAATAAATACCCGAATAAGATTCAAAGAGCTCAACTACATGGAAATCCATTACCTACCCAGCAAGTAGCATTCCAACAAAGGATCCATACAACATTGGATAATCGACAAGCGAACTACTAGATTACTCCTATTGAAATAATAGGTACATTATTTGGTGTTCCTATTTCAATTTTAATTGATATTGGTGTGACTAAAAGTTTTATTACCAAGAGTGTTAGATAAATTTCCTAGAAGAGTTGGATATATGGAAAAAACCTAGTTAGTAGAATATACTAACTAGAAAAAAGCTCAGGTAGAGCAATACCTGTTTAAAGCCAAAATTGATCTTCTAATTTTTTTAACCAAGGTGAACCTGAATGTAGCACCTTTAGGCTCCTATGATGTTGTCTTAGGAATAAATGGGTTGTGGAGGAATAGGGATAAAATAAACTATTTTGAAAAAATAATAGAGTGTCTAGATGACCTAGGGAATAAATTTTTCCTTCAATGCACTCCAAGCGAGTTTAAGTTAAGGAAACTACCTATTGTGCAACTAAAAAGGGCCAAGTGAAAAGGGTGTCAAATCTTCATTTTCAAAATGGAGAAGTTAGAAGATCTCAAGGATTTTTTATTTCAAGATGAATTAAAGTATTGAGTCCCAACAATTTCAAGGAATTGAAGATCTTAAGGAGCAAAGAAAATTGATATGGAGAACTACCCTTTTCTTTGAGATTTTCAAGATGTTTTTCAAGATGAACTTCCTAGATTACACCCAAAAAGGGCTTTTGATTTCTCCATTGATATAATTTATCGTTTAGAACCAATCTCAAAAGCACCATACTATATGACCACTATGGACTTGATAAAATTAAAGGATTAGTTGCAAGAACTGTTGTCTAAAGGATTGATTAGACCCAGTGTTTCACCTTGGGGAGGGCCAGTGACCTGTTTCAAAAAGAAGGATGGTACTCTGAGCCTACGTATAGACTATTATAGCTTAACAAAGCAATGCTAAATAATAAAAATCCTTTACCATGAATCGATGATCTTTTTTATCAAATACGTGGAGCATCAGTATTATCAAAGATTGATTTATGATTTGGATATTATTAGTTAAGGTTGAAGGATGAAGATATTCACAAAATAGCCTTCGGAACAAGGTATGGGCACTACAAATTCACAATCTTACCTTTTGGACTGACAAATTCCCTAGGAACATTCATGAATTTGATGAACAATGTTTTCAAAGATTACATGTATAAATTTGTTTTGGTGTTTCTAAACGACATTCTTATATATTCTAAGAATGAGGATGAACATTTCCTTGACACCTATAGTTTGTTCTACAACGTTTGAGGGAACACAATTTGTATGGAAAACTCTCAAAATGTATGTTCTTTTAGAAATAATTACAATATTTGGGTCATGTAATTTTAGTAGAAGGAATTGTAGTAGATACATTAAAGATTAGAGCCATTCTTGAATGACCAAAACCAAAAAATGTGCATGAAGTGCATAGTTTTATGGGAACTTAGTAGGATACTATAGAAATTTTTTGTCTAACGTTTCTAAAATTTCCCATCCTATCACTTCTCTACAAAGAAAAGGAAAACATTTTGATTGGTCAAAAAAATGTCAGGAGGTATTTTATCAACTAAAAGAGAAGTTGACTTCAACTCCAATATTGAAAGTCCCTAATCCAAAAGGCCAACTTGTTGCAATCATTGGTGCTTCAGGGGAAGAATTAGGTGGGGTGCTTATGCAAGAAGGGTGAGTTATAACCTATGAGTCATAAAATTTAAAGACATATGAGTAGAATTATGCTCCTCATGATCTTGAATTAGTGGAAATTATTCATGTTTTGAAAATGTGGTGGCATTATTTATTATGAAAGCCTTTTGAGCTTAGGTCAGATCATTAGGGTCTTAAATACTTATTCTCCCAACTACATCTCAATACTCGACAAAGAATATGGTTGGAATTAATATCCTATTATGAATTTGAGATAAGATATTAAGGGCAAGGAAAATTGAGTAGCTGATGCTTTGAGTCGGAGGAGACACATTTCCTCAATGATCTCTATTCACTTTGATTTCAAAAACTAGGTATTGTAAAATTTTGTGGGAGATGAGTATTATGAGCAAGTTAAGTAAGCTCTCTTAGTCAATCCTCAAGATTTGAGGTATGTTGGGTTCTATTTTGAGCCATATGGAATTTTAAGGTTCAAAGGAAGAATGCAAATTACAAACTCTGAGGAGTTAGAAATATCATGTGGAAAGAGGTTCATTCTACACCATATTCAGGACACCCTGGAGTAATAAAACCCCTCACTGATGTGAAAACACTTTATTTCTAGATTAGAATGAAGAGTGACATTGCAAGATTTGTAGCAGGATGTCTAGAATGCCAAAGGATAAAGGTTGAACATCATCACCCAACAAGAATTATGTATCCTCATGATATTCTAGAGTGGAAGTGGAAAATCATTAGTATGGAATTTGTACAAGGTCTTCCTATTTCTAGAAATAAAAATAATGCTATTTTAGTAGTGGTGGATAGACTTACCAAGGTAGCTTATTTTATACTTGGGAATATAATGGATGGAGCACTGGTAATAGATCATAAGTTTGTCTAAGAAGTATTTAGATTGCACAAATTTCTTGAGAATATCATCTCAGATAGGGATGCACACATGACATCAAGGTTCTAGAAAACTTTATTTTCTTCACTTGAAAGTCAGCTCAACTTATCACCATGAGACAAATGACTAGATAGAATGGGTAAACCAAGTTCTTGAATATTTATTGAGGATGTATTGTATGGATCAACAATACAAGTGGGAGGACTATCTTCTGCTTGTGGAACTTGCATAAAAAAATTCCTATCATTCCACAATAAAGATGGCTCCATTTGAAGCATTAAATGGAAGAAAGTGTAGAACTCTTATAAGCTAGGATAAGCTAGAAGATAGGATTAGAATTGAACCAAAAATGTTATCAGAAATGGAGGAGAAGATCAATTTGATAAGGAAAATATTGGCAGAAGCAAATGATAGATATAAAATTTATGTTGATGCCAAGTGTACACCAAGACAGTTAAGTTATTATGAGGGTCAAACCTCATAAGAGTTCCATAAAGTTTTTAAATTCATCCAAATTAGCCCCTAGATTTAAGGGTCCCTTCAAAGTTCTCAAAGTGATTAACCTAGTTTCCTATATAATTTCTCTACCACCAACTCTTTCCCAGATGTATAATGTGTTTCATGTTTCATATCTTAAAAAGTATATAACATGCATTAATCATATACTTGATCGGAATGTACTACAAGTACAAGATACAAGAGTGGTAATGATCAAGCCTCTCAAGGTGCTCAAAATACACAAGCTCTGCTTGTGTAATAGAGAGGTTACTTAGTGTTGGCAACACAAGGGAAAGCAACTGAGAGGGGGGAGTGAATCAGTTGTCACAAAATTTCAAACTTATTAAATTTATTAACCCCTATTCTCAGATTTGATTAATAACCATGAAAGCATAAATCAACAACACATCAGAAACACACATAACACCAAGATTTTTATGTGGAAACCTTGTTAGGGGAAAAACCACGGTGGAGGTCAGTCCACAAGTTTATACCCTGTTAAAAGTATAAGAATAATAAATGGGGAATGCAAATGAATTCAAGCACACTGCCTAGAGATCTCTGCTCAAATACAAAGGAAGACTCACTATCTTACAAAAACATTCAGATTACAACCATCCAGATTTTGAACTGAGAAAGTAGCATCTGCTAATGCCTGATTACAATTCTGATTAAGCACATGAAGACTTCTTCACTCTTCTTCACTCTTCTTCACACTCTGCTCTGCCTTTGAAAGATTTAGAACATTATTCATGCACACACACTTGTTTTCTCTCTTTAAAATGAAGAAACAATCACTTATATATATTTGCAACAAGGAATTACATCGCTTCATGTCAACTTCAACAAAATAATTAAATGAATACAAAATGTCGGCCCAAAACAATAAAGATTATTAATGCGAATCTACCAAGTTCGACCACAACATAGTGAAGACCCAAAATAATATCCTCGAACACAAAGCACCTTTAAAAATTATTCCTCGAAGATCCACAACATGCTACAATCACCCTATTGGCCATGAACATGAAAAACATGAACACACAAGAGAAAACCACCGATCACGAGCACAACGATCAATATAGATGTGCAAAACAGATAGAGCATGATCTAGAAACATCCAAAAACACCATAGGAGCATTCACAACAACTTAGATTACCAGAATCACATTATGTTCTTCTAGGAACACTGACTATAGTAATATAATAACTATTAGAACACAAAAACTCATAACTTTCTCAAATCTTCATGCGAACCTATGAAAATTTTGGTGGATAAACTAGATAGACCTAAAAACAAACCCTTTAATCCAAAACTTCTCACCATCAACATATTGAAATTTCCATTATACTGATCTTCACTGCTTCACAAACAACCTGCAACATATTGTTTTACAATTTTCTCAATATCCTCGACATATACAGTCTTAAAGACATTAATGCTAATATTTTTTACATCAATGACAACCACATATCAACAACACAACCACAACATCCAACAATCTCCCCCTTTTAAATTGATGGTGACAAATGATGTGAAAAACACCATCAATGCAACTAACTTCAACACTTACTTCCCCTTAGGTTCTGACTCTTTTCTCATGACTTCTTCTCCTCAGATAATTCCCAAATTTTCACATTGATCTTCTCCCCCTTTGAAATCGATGAAAAAGGTACACTCAAGCTCTAAACCACATATTTGAATCATCTAACTACTCCCCCTGAGTAACAACCACCACAACATCAATCTGAATTAGGATATGACTATGAAATGCACAGACTGATGCAAGACAATGAATCTTAGTTCTGATTAGGAGGGTTAATCACCCCTAACTTCCCTATGAGATACTCAAAAGTATCCTTAGGAAATGTCTTATTAAAGATGTCTGCAATCTGTTCCTTAGTAGGGACATACTCCAATCTGACTTCCTTTTCACTCACCTTCTCTCTCAAAAAGTGAAACTTGATATATATGCTTGGTCTTTCAATGCAGCACCAGATTCTTAGAAATGTTAATTGCACTTGAATTATCATAGAATATAGCAATAGTCTCATCATACATAACTCTGATATCTTTCAACATCTACTTCATCCATAATACTTGAGTATAATTGTTAGCAACATCAATGTATTCTACCTCTACAGTAGATAAAGAAATGGCATTATGCTTTTTACTTAACCATGAAATCAACTTCTTTCCCAATAAAAATGCACCACCACTAGTACTTTTATTGTCATTCACATCTCCTGCCCAATCAACATCAGTAAAGGCACTCAAAGTAAGATCATCATCTTTAGGATACCACATGCCAAAATCAATTGTTCCCTTGAAGTATTTGAAAATTCTCTTCACAACTGTCACATGAGATTCCTTAGGATCGGATTGAAATCTTGCAACAATACATACAACATTCATGATATCAGGTCTAGTTTGAGTCAAATAAAGCAATCCACCAATCATTGATCTGTATCTAGTCTGATTTGCCTTCAAAGAATCATCATCTATTGTCAACCTACATCCAATCACCATGGGTGTAACGACTGGCTTTGAATCTTCCATACCAAACTTATTTAACAATTATTTCACATACTTGGACTGAGATATAAAGATCCCTTTATCTAACTGAGTAATTTTCAATCCCAAAAATAATTTCATCTCTCCAATAATTGACATCCAAAACTCATTCTGCATCTCATCAACAAACTTTATGCACAAACCATCATCTCCTCTATAAATGATATCATCAACAAAGACTTCCACAATAAAATATTTATCATCATCAATCTTGAAATACAAATTCCTATCAATAGTACCTTTGTTAAATCCAAAATTCAACAAATACTTGTCCAATCTGACATACCAAGGTCTAGGGGCTTGCTTGAGTCCATACAATGCTTTCTTCAACCAAAAAGCTTATCTCACTAATCAGTCAATTGAAATCCATCAGGTTGCTCAACATACACCTCTTCTTCCAATTCACTATTTAGAAATGCTGAATTGACATCCATCTGATAAACCTTGTAGTTTTTGTAAGAAACATAAGCAAGAAATAGTCTCACAGCTTCAATCCTAGCAACAAGGGAAATTTTTTCTTCAAAGTCAATTCCTTCCATCTAAGAATATCCTTTACACACCAATCTTGCTTTGTTTCTAACAACTTCACCTTGCTCATTCAGCTTGTTTCTATAGACCCATTTAGTTCCAATTACATTTTTGTCCTTAGGTCTAGGAACAAAAATCCATGTATTATTCTTTTCAATTTTATGTCATTCTTCTTTCATTGCTTCAATCCAATGTTCATCTTTGCATGATTCATTGACACTATTAGGCCCAGTCTTTGAAATCAAACAATATTCTTCTACAATTCTTCTCCTAGTCTCGAAACCTTTGTTCTTATCACCTATAATCTAATTTTATGAATGATTTAATCTCACATACCTTGGAGTTTTAGGATGTTCTTCAACTTCAGGTGCTTGTGATTTATCTTTTGCACTTTCACTAGTTTCTCCTTCCTCTTGATCTTCTTGATTCACTAGAATGATCTAAATTTGATTTGAAGTATGACCTTTGTTTGTAATATCATTTTGATCATCATAATCATATCCATAGGATCTGGATGGTCTAGCAATGTCTTCATCAACCTTAACATTTGCACTTTCAACCATTTTCCTTAATCTCTTGTTGTAGCACCGGTAGGCCTTACTCTTAGTAGAATAACCAAGAAACATTCCTTCATTACTCCTAGCATCAAACTTTCCTATATCTTCATCTCTTTTGATATAGCATTTACTCCCAAAGATTTTGAAATATCTAATAGTAGGCTTATGACCAGACCATAGCTCAAAAGGGGTCTTACCAGTATCACCTTTGATTTGTACCCGATTGAGGATATAAATAGCAGTACTCACAACTTCTCTCCAATAGATATGAGGAACATTTCCTTCCGGCATCATAGTCCTAGCAACATCTTGAACTATCTTGTTCTTCCTTTCCACAACTCCATTTTGCTGAGGGGTCCACGGTACAGATACTTGTCTCTTTATCCCATGCACTTTACAAAAAGAATTAAACACATGGGAAGTGAATTCACCACCTCTATATGATCTCAGACACTTAATATTCAAACTTGTCTCTGTCTCAACCATAGCCTTAAATATCTTGAACTTCTCTAGAGCTTCAGATTTCTCCCTTTAGAAAGTAACCCGCATCATCCTAGAATAGTCATCAATAAGTAACATGAAATACCTATAACCTTGTAAAATTTTGAATCTAGAAGGACCACACAAGTCAGTATGCACAAGCTCCAACAATTCATTTAAACAATGCTGTTTGCTTCAAAATAAAATTCTAGTTTGCTTTCCTAACTGATATTCCTTGCATATGGCATTAGAAGGTTTTACCAACTTAGGAATATATCTCATTGTCTGAGTATAACTTATCTTGATAATATTGTCAAAGTTTACATGACACATTCACCTATGCCACAACCAAATTTCATCAATTTGAGCATCAGACAAATTTTACTAGCAACATTTAGGTGAAAGATGTTACCTTTTGTTTTTGTACTTGAAGAAATCACATTTCCGAAATTTCCCAATATTCTACACTTTCTATCCTTGAATTGAAGATTGTATCCCTTATCAACCATCTGTCTGACACTTAAAATATTATGCTTCAAACCTTCAACGTATAGGACATCATCAGTATTATGCTTACCATCAGAAGAAATACATCCTTTGCCACAGATTATACCACCATTGTTATCACCAAATCCTACAAGACCACCATCATAATTTTCCAGGCTTACAAGTTTTCTTTTATCACTTGTCATGTGATGAGAACATTCACTATCAATTACCCATTCATCCTTCTCTTCAACTCGAGCAGCTAGGGATTTCTCCACATTTGTACAACTAGAAGATTCAATAGACATAGGATTATTTTCCTTGATAACAATAAACACAAAATCATCTTCACTTACATTCCCTTTATTAGATTCATCATCTATCACACCTTCATCAACAACATAATAACACTTCCTTAGAAATTTAGGCTTGTTCGGTCTTGACTTAGGAACTCTTTTCAGACACCTTGATGCAAAATGACCTATCTTATTGTTAGAAAAACATTTAATAGACATTTCATTTATACTTACCTTGTCCTCCAACTTCTCTTTTGACAATAAGTGCTCCAAGCTCATCCAGTTCTCTCTCTTCTTCTTTAATCTGTCTCATTTCTTCTTCATACTTGAATACCTTTCTAGAAGAACTTTCACTAGGATCATATCTCTGCTTATCTCTTTTGGAGGTAGTAGCCTTGAATGTTTATTCTATCTTAGGAAGGGCATCACTGAATTCACTCAACTCAAAAGCAGTAAGTTTACCAATCAACATATCTCTGGTTACATTTGTCATAGTCCGAAGCTCATCAATAGCTATAGCTTTGACTTTGTATGCATCAGGAAAGGATCTAATCACTTTAGCAACAATCTCTAATTCATCCAACTGTCCACCAACACATCTGATACCACACACAAGTTCATTCACTCTTTGCATGCAAGTAGTAATATTCTCATCATCACCCATTCTCAACAATTCATATTTCCTTTTCAGAATTTGTAGCTTAGAAATCTTCACATTAGCATCACCTTCATACAAAGTTTCCAAATTTTTCCAAATCTCATGAGAAGTCTTCAAATCCATGACATTCATCATCTCAGAATCAGTCAAAGCACTCAACAATGCTTCCTTAGGCCTGATATTGTATTCAACATCCCTAATCTCAGCAATAGTAGTAGGACCATTTTGAGGAATAACATACCTATTAATTGTAATGCTCTAGTAGGATTCACCAATGCATCTCAGATGACACTCCATTCGAGTCTTCCACAGAGAATAATTTGTTCCATCAAATCTCAGACTATTCTTCTTATATGTCGCCATCCCAGATCAACTCAAGTTAAACTTATTCCAAGGAACCTGCTCTGATACCAATTGTTGGCAACACAAGGGAAGACAACTGAGAGGGGGGGCGAATCTGTTGTCACAAAATTTTAAACTTATTAAATTTATTAACCCCTATTCTTAGATTTGATTAATAACCATGAAAACATAAATCAACAACACATCAAAAACACACATAACACCAAGATTTTTACATGGAAACCCTGTTAGGGGAAAAACCACGGTGGAGGTCAATCCACAAGTTTATACCATGTTAAAAGTATAGGAAGAATAAATGGGGAATGCAAATGCATTCAATCATACTACTTAGAGCTCATTGCTCAAATAAAAAGGAAGAATCACTGTCTTACAAAGACATTCAAATTACAACCATCCAGATTTTTAACTGGGAAAGTAGCATCTGGTAATGCATGATTACAGTTCCTGTTAAGCACATGAACACTTCTTCACTCTTCTTCACACTTTGTTCTACCTTCGAAAGATTTACAAAATTATTCATGCACACACACTTGTTCGCTCTCTTTCAAATGAAGAAAAAATCGCTTATATATATCCGCAACAAGGAATTACATCGCTTGATGTCAGCTTGAACAAAATAATACAATGAATACAAACTTTTGGCCCAAAACAATAAAGATTATTAATGTGAATCTACCAAGGTAAGCCACAAAATAGTGAAGACCCAAAATAATATCCTCGAACACAAAGCACCTTCAAAAATTATTCCTCGAAGATCCACAACATGCTACAATCACCCTATCGGCCATGAACATGAGAAACATGAATATGCTAGAGAAAATAACTGATCGTGAGCACAACGATCAATGCAGACATGAAAGAAAGATAGAGCATTATCTATAAACATCCACAAACACCATAGGAGCATTCACAAAAACTTAGATTACCAAAATCACATTATCTTCTTCCAGTAACACCAACTACAGTAACAACATAACTGTCGGAACACAAAAACTCATAACTTGCTCAAATATTCATGCAAACCTCTAAAAATTTTGGTGGATAAACTAGATACAACAAGAAACAAACCCTTTAATCCAAAATTTCTCACCATCAACATACTAAACTTTCCATCATACGGATCTTCACTACTTCATAGACAACCTGCAACATATTTTATTACAATTTTCTCAATATCCTTGACATATACAGTCTTAAAGACATTAATACTAATAGTGTTGACATCAATGACAACCACATATCACCAAAACAACCACAACATCCAACACTCAGTGCAAGTTCCAGTCAGACTAGTATGCAAAGGTAAATGCTACATGGGAGGATTATAACAAATTTCACCACAACTTTCCTCATTTATTTACAACTTTTAAAATAGCTAACCTAAAGTAGGTCGTTTGCATCCTAATCTTTGTCATTGTATATAGAAGGAAGATAACTATCCAAAGGGGTGATGACAAGTTCCATACTAGGTCAATCACCAGGTTCAACATGTGGTGATTCAATCTTATTAGGAGGATCATCACGATTACCCTCATCTAAGTTCTTGGAAGAGGAAAATAACAAATTCAACTCATTATGCACTTCCTCATCAATCTTAACAATCTCATAATCATCATCATCCAAATTAATCACAACAGGAGGTCTAATGACAATGTCCATTTTAGGTTCATGTTTTTACTATAAAAAAGGTGGAGAATCATCATGTTTTTTTAGTTAAACTTTTTTCTTGGTTTGTTGGCTTGTTATTTTATTTTAATTGATGAGCAATAGAATAACATCTATGCCTGTGCTCTTGAGAATTTTGGTTTCTTCTTATAGGGTTTTCAAGTTGTGATGGTGTGGGAGTGGGTTTATCAACCATTGGTTTCTTTTCTTCCTGCAAGGGAGGAACAAAAGGAACCATTGAAGGTTGGTCAACCACTTTCTCTTTACATTTATAAACTTGTTTGATTTTAGGAGGCACCAAAGGCATTGTATGGTTATCTCTTGGTATTTTGTAGGAATTGGGTGGAGGAATTATATCAGACTTGTCTTGGTTACTTGGAAGGGATTTTGGTTCAATCATAGGTTCATCAATGATAGGTTGGGAATGTGGAATATTCATGAACTCATAAATACTGATAAGGGATAATTCTGGTGTGTTCTTTTCTTTGAACTTTTGATAAGATTTGCAAAAAATTCCTCACGACACTTAATAGGTTCCATAGGTTCAGGCCAAAATAAATCCAATGAAATGTTCCCACGGGAAGACAAAGGATTAAACCCAGTATGATGTACTATCAAAATTTCTTTTCCAAATGGAAACTTCAAGCATTTATGGATAACCTATGGATGAAATCCAAGGTGCATAGCCATGGGTAGCCTAACTTCACATAGAATTGGTCTAACAACAGGATGATGGAAAATGAGACATTTAATTGTTTTGGTCCAACTTTTAATGGGAGAGTGATCAAACCTATTGTAGGGTGAGAAAAACCATCATGTGTTTTGATCCATGCTTTCAATTGTTCATAAGAATCTTGGTAAAGTTCATGCACAAACAAGAATTCCTTAGTGATCACATTCTCTACACACATGAGATTAATTAATATCCCATTAGTAGTCTTATCATTGATTCTTTTGGCTATGTAAAGAGGACCATCAAGTGCATGTTTAATTATATCATTGTGTGAGAAAGGAATATTTAATATAAAATTTGGGTTGTCTCTTACAAGGTTGAATGTCAATGAATCCAATCATAAAATCTATATCATATTCATTATCACTCTTATTATCATCAACTATATCTTTTATGTTGTCAATATTCATCACATCATTCTTGGTATCACTAGCTTTTACAAATGAGATGTCATGGTTTGGCATGGGATTGGTAAATATTTGAAAATTTTGGTTAGGCAAGGTAACACATTTATCTCCTTGATCATTAACACCACCCAATTGGATATGATTAGAGTCAATGAGGTCTTGTACTATATGTTTAAGACATCTACATCATTCTATATCATGTCCAACTTGTTGGTGATATTGGAAAAATGCATTGGGATTATGGTTCAGAGGTAAATTCCTAGTGGTAGAAAGAGCTCTAATGGGAGGTAAGGTGATTAGGTTCTTTTTTGCAAGAATGAAAATACTGAAGGTGTTGAGGAAAGTTTGCAGGTGTTGTTATTTATGTCAACTGATCAACTGGTTATCTACTAGTTGTTGTTGGTTGTATATGTCGATGATATTGAGAAAATTGTAATAAAGATATGTTGCATGTGTTCAGTGGTTGCTCCAGTTTTTGGTCTGGATTTGTTCTTGTGGTTTAGTGGTTCAGATATATTGTTCATGGTCGTTAGTAGATGTTATATCCATATTTTTGGTTGTTGATTCGTTGTACAGTGCAAGTTGTGTTCACCAATTGTGAACTATGGTTTTATGTGTTTTTGGTTGAGGTCCGAGAGAAATGTTGTTGGTCCGGATTTTTCTTTGATGAATTCTTATGAATTGCGGTTCTATAGTTGTGTTTTCCTAGTTTTATTGAAGATGGTTTCAGAATTTGGAAGATTTGTGCTTAATGGTTCTATGTGTTTTACACTGGTTTGGCCGACCTTGTGTGAAATACTACTTTCAAGGATGATGAAGTGTTTTGGATATTTTTGTGTCCCTTGAAGCATGTGTTTGGGTTGCCCTCATTCTAAATCCACCCTAGGATGTTTTGGTGCTGACCTAATTTGAATTTGAATTTGGATGTCCGACTTTGGATATGTTTCAAAGTTGAAGATGGTATACACGCAAGATGAGTTAATGGTGAACAAGGGTCCGATGCAAGAGTGAAGAAGTAGAGCGCTAAGAGAAAAGAGAAAGTACAGTTTTGTGTGACATTGATTCTATTCAGTAAGTGTGTGTGTTGAGAGTGTGGCAGATCAATGTGAAGCTTAATTTTGAGTTTCCATATGTAGTGAGCAGAAGGCGAACTCTATCACTCATGCATGTGTGGAGAAATTGTGGTGGAATCCTTTATTACATTGGGATTGTAGTCTCTCCATAACAACTCTTCTTTGTCTTCTTTGTATCTCTGTGGAAATGAGCCCTCTGGGTTGTAGCCCTATTGGATAGTGAGTCCTTGTTCCAGACAGTGAGTCCTTATTCTAGGCAGTGAGCTTTGTTTTAGGAAGTGAGCCTTTTGTATTCAGTCTTGATATTGTCTATATTGTGATTTAATCCTCACTGTGATTTTTCTCATATTGGGTTTTCCACGTAAATCTGGTGTTATTATGTTAATGTGTTGGATTTAAGTTTCTACTTTTGCATTTGATGTTTAATCAGTTAAGTAGTATTAAGGATTAGTTTTGGTGATTGAATTAAAGGCCTAATTCTATGAGAACTGATTCACCCCCTCTCAGTTGTCCTATTCAACAATTGGTATTAGATCCAAGTTCCTTGGTGAAGAGCTTAACCACTTGAGGAAGCTCTGGGATGGCTGGAAAAATGGTTTATGATTATCCGAGGTTCAATGGAACTAATTATGGTATCTGGAAAGTATTGATGGAAGAATATCTAGAGTATTGCAGATATGATGTGTAGAAAGCTTACAAAAATCCTTACACTCCTGCTAATGGTCCGAGTACACATGAAGAAATAAAATTACATGAAGTGAACAATAAAGAAAAATAAATTATGAAGAATTGTCTGGTACATTCAGAGTTGATCAAGGTTCAAAATTTAAAGACAACTAAGGAAGTCTGGGATGCTTTAGAAAGAGAGCATGATGGTGATGAAAGAGTTAAAGAGGTGAAACTATAGAATTTGGATACACAGTTTGATCTTCTACATATGTATGAAGATGAAAATGTTAAAGCTTATGTATAGAGATTGGATGCGATAGTGGCCAATATGTGAGGACATGGTGCTACTATTGATGAAACAATGATTGTAAAGAATATTCTCAAAACACTTTTTGATGCTTATAGTGAGAAGGTGAGTGCTATTGAGAAGAATATAGATTATAAGACTTGTACGAAGGATCTGCTGTTAGGATTTTTGACATCTTATGAGATGAGGAAGTTGAGTCTAAGGAATGGAAGCAAATCAGAGACTACCTTTAAAGCTACAAAAGCTGAAGATCTGGATGAAGAGAACTTTTATGAAATAGAAGCTAACTTTGTAAGAAGAATGAGGAAAGGCTCTGGTAAGTATGAAGGTAAGTTGCCCTTTAAATGATTTAGTTGTGGAGAAATAAGTCATTATGCTGCAAAGTGTCCAAAAAGAGATAAAAGGAATAAACTAAGATATGAGAAGGAAAAGAAAGGAAAATAGATTAAAAAAGTTTACTATGTGAATGAGAATGCTAGTATATCTGATGAGGATTCAAAATATGAACATCCAGATGACAATGAATTCTTGTTCTTAGCGATTAAGAATGAACCAAGTTTTTCTAATTTTGAAAAATAGGTAAAGGAAATCCCTTTGGAGAAGGAGAAAAATTAAGGTACGGTTATCTCTGCGCTACATGCTAAACAAGAGAAAAATTATTGGCTAGTTGATAGTGGTTGTTCACATCACATGACTGGTGATAAAAGTAAGTTTGTTAAGCTTGAGAAATATGATGGAGGCTTGGTAATGTTTGGAGATGATACTGGAGCTAAAATATGTGGAATAGGTTTATTAAGTTTTGACGGAAAACATTATTCTGATGAAGTTTACTATGTGATGCAGGAGCATCCTTGGTTCTTGGCAATCTTGCATCAAACAAAAATATTTTCATTCAATTTTGTTCTTGTTCAGTTCTTGTTAGCAGCTTCGGTATTTCATCATTTTGTTCACCAAATCCTACAAATCTATATTTTCATCATGGATATGTTCATTTTCCTTATTCCAATATTTCAGCTCGATTGGATCTTTTTCCAACAAGTTATCACTTTCAGATTAAGTGACTGTTTGTGGAATTGGCCCCAGAATAATTTCAAAACCTAACGACTAGTTTGATCGATCGTGGATCTTTCCCATAGCTTGTAGATCCTTGTAAGGTGTTTTGAATTATTCTATGGAGTGTCCTTGACCTTAATTTTAGGTCCATACTTCATCTTATGCACCTGCCGTGGAGAAATTAAAATTTGAGGCCGACCTGTTCATGTACACGTTTCCTTCATGGAAGATTGTAATGATCTTTAGCCATCACAGATGTTTCTAGATCTGCGGAAATGATATAAAGCTTGTAAGGGATCATTAGGATGGGGGGGAATCAAGATCAAGATGATAAATATGTATGTAGAATTAAATCTATAAGATTTTCGCTCACATATACGAATATTGTATTTTGAGCATGTTGTATCAGGCCTATGAGCCCAATCTATAAGCTCAGATGTTGTCAACCGATTGTAATCAAAATTTCTATTAATGAGAATGTTTGAATCTGCATTTGCCTCCATATTCTGTGTTGCTTCTATTGTGTAACTCTAGCTACATGGTCCAGATAGTTCTCTTTAAGGACCCTCCTACCGTGACTGCACCAGATTGGTATCAGAGTGAGATTCATTCCTTGAGAGATCATCAGAGTTTGCAAAGTCCTGTTAAAGATTTGTTGTGGGGTGGTAGACTGGGGATATAATCTACAGCTCTAGAGGACTTATGTAAAGATGGTGGGAAGAAGAAATGGTAGAGGAAATGGAGAGTGTGGAAATGAAAACCTAGCTATAATGGAGATGCTGAGAGGAATGATTGCTAGATTGGAAGCAATCAAAATGGCCCAGAGGAGAGGTCAACCAGTTGATGATGTGAGTGATGAAGAAGTAGAAAAACAAGAATAAAGGGAAAGAGAAGATCAACTTGGCCTTGATCAAGGAGAAGAGAGGTTCATAAGATCCCTAACCAGAGTGAATGCCAAACCACATTTCAATCCACTAGATTGCAAAGGTAAGTTGGATTCATATGAATTTCTTGATTGGATAACAGAGACGGAGAAGTACTTTGATTTTGAAAGTACCACATAAGACAAGAAGGTGAAATTTGCTTATACAAAGTTGAAAGGACATGCATCCCTTTGGTGGGAACATTTGTAGATAGATAGGTAGAGAAAAGGAAAAGAGAAGATAAGATCATGGGATCAAATGTTGAATAATTTAAAGACAAAGTTCATGCCTATAGACTATTAGATCAGTTTGTTCTAAAATTTGCAAAATTTTAAGCAGGAGTCAAGTGTGACAAAGTATACTGAGGAGTTCTACAAGTTCAATATCAGATCTAGACATTCAAAAGATGAGATCGAGCAAGTAGCCAAATATGTGAATGGTTTGAGGTCATTTATACAAGATGAGATTAGTTTGATTAAGTTGCTGAGTGTGGAGGACACATATCAATGTGCCCTAAAAGCAGAAGAGAAGCTAAACAAAAGAAATGAGTAAGACATAGAGGAAGAGGTGGAAGATTTCAAAGAGGAAGAATCTTTACTGGAGGAGGAAGAAGACCTCTTTTAGATCAGAATAAAGATAAGGAAGTCAGTAAGAATGATAATTCATACCATAGAAATGATGGAAACTCTTACCAAAGAGGAGGATATGGTGGTTACTGGAATGAGGATTATAGAAAAGATGATAGAAGATAGGAGAAAAGAATATTCAGAGGAACTTGTTATAAGTGTGGTGGAGAAGGACATAGAGCATTTGAATGTAACCAGGGAGAAGCAAGCAAAAGGAAAAAGAACAATAGAAGAGCAACCTTTGTTGAGGAGGATTATGTTGTATCACCTAATAAACCAGAAGAGGGAGAAGTGTTGGTGAACAAAAGAGTATTGTGTCAAAGTGAAATGGAGCAGAAACCATTATAGAGAAAGAATTTGTTTCGAACCAGATGCAAGGTAGCTGGTAAATGTTGCAAAGTGATTATTGATAGTAGAAGCTAAAAGAACCTAGTGTTTGAAGAAATGGTGACCAAATTGAAGTTAGAAAGGTTGAAACACCCGAATCCCTATTCGATAGCATGGATTCAAGATGAGCATAAGATAATGGTAAGTGAACAATGTTTGGTGAAATTGAAGATAGGAAATTACTATGATGAAGTTTTGTGTGATATCTTGCCTATGGATGTATGCCATGTTTTTTTGGGACGGCCTTGGCAGTATGAAAAACAGGCTATTCATGATGGAAAGAAGAACATATATACTATTATTGCAAGGGATGAAGCAAAATTTGTTGCCATTGGAGGATGTTCCTAAAGTTGAGGTTTGCACGAATGCTAGAATTTTTTTGGTTGATGGAAGGAGATTTCTGGATGGACTGAGACATGAGAATATATTCTATGCCTTGGTTCCAAATAAGGCTGAAGACTTGAACCATGCAGAAGAACAACCGAAGGAGATAAGGGAATTGCTGGTAGAATATGAGGCTATCATTTCAGATAACATACCTGATGGATTGCCACCTATGAGGAGTATTAGTCATTGCATGGATCTGATTCCTAGAGCTAGTTTTTCTAATAAAGAAACAAACTGGATGACACTAGCAAAAAATGAAGAATTGAACAGAAAAGTGCAAGAGATGTTGAGAAAAGGGTTGATCAGAGAAAGCTTAAGTCCATGTGCAGTATTTGCAGTGCTAGCACCTAAGAAGGATGGAGAATGGAGGATGTGTACAAATTCTAGAGCCATAAACAAGATCACAATGAAGTATAGGTTTTCTTTGACCCAGATGGATGAAATTATGGATTGTTTGAGTGGAGCTAAGTACTTTACAAAGATAGATTTTAAGAGTGGATATTATCAAATCAGAATCAGAGAAGGGGATGAATGGAAGACAATATTCAAGACAAATGAAGGATTGTATGAGTGGTTGGTGATGCCTTTTGGACTAAAAAATGCACCTAGTACTTTCATGAGGTTGATGAATGAGGTATTGAAGAAATTGTTGGGTAAGTTTGTGATTATCTATTTGGATGACATCTTGATTTTCAGTAAGACTAGAGAAAAACATTTGTTGCATATAAGATAGGTTTTGCAGAGGTTGAGAGAAGAGAAGTTGTTGATAAACATTAAGAAGTGTAGTTTCATGAAGGAAGAATTGGTGTATCTAGGATTTGTGATATTAGTGGATGGATTAAAGATGGATCTTGAGAAGGTAAGAGAAATTGTTGAGTGGCCTACACCAGAAAGCATTGGAGAGGTAAGATCATTTCATGGATTGGCTAGTTTCTACCAAAATTTCATTAGGAATTTCAGTTCTATTTGTAGTCCTATGACAGAAACAATGAGAGGAGATAGGAAGGATTTTAGGTGGACATCTGGAGCAGATAGGAGCTTTGAGTTGTTGAAATAGAAGGTGACTGAGCAACCTGTGTTGGCTTTACCAAAATTTAATAAGGTATTTCAGGTAGACTGTGATGCAAGTGGAAATACAATTGGAGCAGTATTAAGTCAAGAAGGAAGACCAGTAGCTTATTTTAGTGAAAATTTGAATGATTCAAGGAAAAGGTATTCAGTGTATAATCATGAGTTCTATGCCATATTTCAAGCTCTGAAGAAGTGGAGACATTACTTTTTGTCTAAGGAGTTTGTGTTGTATACAGATCATCAGGCTTTGCAATATTTGAATAGTCAAGGTAAGTTGAATCAGAGACACATGAGATGTGTGGAATTCTTGCAGAGTTATACTTTTGTTTTAAAATATAGGAGTGGAAATTCAAATAGAGTGGCTGATTCTTTGAGTAGGAGAAGGAATTTACTGGCAATAATGAGAGTGGAGACTTTAGGCTTTGATGAATTGAAGAACTTGTATGAGGAAGACCCAGATTTTGCAGAACCTTGGAAATCTTGTAAAGAACCAGTCTTGGAAGATAGGAGTCAGTGGTTGGATTATTTCATTTAGGATGATCTTTTGTTTAGAGGAAATCAGTTGTGCATACCTTGGAGTTCAATGAGGGATAGTTTGGTGAAATAAAAACATAGTGGAGGATTGTCAAGACACTTTGGAATTGATAAGATAGTAGCATTGGTAAGTGAGAAGTAATTTTGGCCTCAGATTCATAAGGATGTTAGGAAATTTGTGAAAAGTTGCAGAGTTTGTCAAGTCACAAAAGGGAGTAGTCAGAATGTTGGATTCAATTAACCTTTGACCATTCTAGAAAGACCTTGGGAGGATATCAACATAGATTTCATACTTAGTTTTCCAAAAACACAAAGAGGTAATGATTCTGTATTTGTGGTGGTGGAAAATTTTTCTAAGATGAAACATTTCATACCTTGTAAGAAGACAAAAACTACAGTACATGTAGCAGACTTGTTTTTCAAGGAAGTGGTCAGATTGTATGGATTACCTAGGAGTATTGTTTTAGACAGAGATACAAAGTTTGTTGGTTACTTTTGGAAGACACTTTGGAAGAAATTAAAGATAGATTTAAATTCCAGTTCTACATTTCATCCACAGACTAATGGACAGATAGAGGTAGTAAACATGAGTTTGGGAAATTTGTTGAGATGTTTGGTTGGAGATAAGATCGGAAGTTGGGATTTTGTCCTTGCTCAAGCAGAGTTTTCCTACAATAATTCAACGAACACGAGTACTGGAAAAAAACCTTTTGAGATTGTTACTAGAGTTCATCCTAGAGGTATATTAGAATTGCGAGACATCAATAAGGAGGATAAAAGAATTGCTGAAGCAGAGGAATTTGCAAAACATATCAAGAAAGTGCATACTCAAGTAAAGCAACAGTTGGAAGATATGAACCAAAAGTATAAGGAAAAAGCAGATGAAAAGAGGAGACATAAGGATTTCGAAGTTGGAGATGAAGTGATGGTGTTTTTGAGGAAGGAAAGATTTCTAGTTGGCACATACAGTAAGCTCAAGATGAGGAAGTTTGGACCGTGTAATATTTTGAAGAAATTTGATTCAGGAAATGCATATGAAGTAGAGTTACCAGATGGCATGGGTATATCACCTACATTCAACATTACAGATCTACATCAATACCATGAAGCAGAATTCAGTGAAGATAGTAAAGAAAAATTGGAATAACAACTTCCTAAACAACAATCAGATGAGATAGAAGAGATCATGGGTGTCACAGATGGGAGGAAAATATGTGGAAGACAGTACAAAGAATATATTGTGAAGTGGAAAGGTAGACGAGTGGAGGACTCTTCTTGGATTTCTCAGGCTGAGGTAGACCGTATTAGTTTTCCTTTAGCCCCAACAAAGTGAGGGACTCACTTTTCAATAAACTTGGATGTCTGATGTAGGAGCATCCTTGGTTCTTGGCAATCTTGCATCAACCAAAAATATTTTCATTCAATTTTGTTCTTATTCAGTTCAAGTTGGCAAATTCGGTATTTTTTCATATTTGTTCACCAAATCTTGTAGATCTATATTTTCATCATGGATATGTTCATTTTCCTTATTCCAAGATTTCAGCTTGATTGGATCTTTTTTCGGAAAGTTATCGCTTTTGAATTAAGTGACTATTTGTGGAATTGGCCCTAGAATAATTTCAAAACCTAACGACTAGTTTGATCGATTGTGGATTTTTCTCGTAGCTTGTGGATCCTTGTGAGGTGTTTCAAATTGTTCTATGGAGTGTCCCCGACCTTAGTTTTAGGTCCACACTTCATATTATGCACCTGCCATGGAGAAATTAAAATTTGAGGCTGACCTGTTCATGTACACATTACATTTCCTTCATCGAAGATTGTAATGATCTTTGGCCAAAACAGATGTTTCTAGATCTGTAGATATGATATAAAGCTTGTAAGGGATCATTAGGATGGGGGGGAATCAAGATCAAGATGATAAAGATGTATGTAGAATTTCATCTATAAGATTTTTGACTGCATATAGGAATACTATATTTTGAGCATATTGTATCAGGCCCGTGAGCCCAATCTGTAAGCCCAGATGTTGCCGACCGATTGTAATCAAAATTTATATTAATGAGAATGTTTGAATCTTCATTTGCCTCCATATTTTGTGTTGCTTCTATTGCGTAACTCTAGCTGCATGGTCCAGATAGTTCTCTTTGAGAACCCTCCTACCACAACTGCACCACTATGTTAAGGGTTTAAGGCATAATTTGTTGAGTGCTGGTTAGATGTGCAAAAAAAGATATGATCTTGTGTTTAAGGATGAGAAATGTGAGATCTAGAAAGGATCTGAAACATTGATTTCTACAAGAAAGAAATCTGAAGGGAATATCTATAAACTTAAGGGTGCTGATGGACAATGCTTTATAACTTAGATAAATGACAGTTGGTTATGGAATAGGAGAATGTGTCACATGAATTTTGATAACTTGGCAAGGATTAGTTCTATTTAGGCAGTGAAATATTTACAAAGAATTACAAAGCTTGTTAATGCTATTTGCAAGAATTCTTAGTTTGGAAAGCAAGCAAGAAATCATTATAGATCAAAGGAACATTCTACTATTGGACTACTAGATTTAATTCATACATATCTCTGTGGTCCTACAAGAATAAGAAGTCTACTTGGTGAAAGGTACTTTATGCTTTTAATTGATGATTATTCTAGATATACATGGGTTACATTTCTTAGAGAGAAATCAGATGCATTAGATATATTCAAGGCATTCAAAGCAATGGTTGAAAATGAAGTGAATTTGAAGAAAAAATGCTTAATATCTGATAGAGGTGGAGAATTCACCTCCCATGAGTTTAATATGTTTTGTGAAGTGCATGAAATAAAGAGACAGTTATCTACTTCAAGAGCTCCTCAAAAAAATGGAGTTGTTGAAAACAAAAATAGAATAGTTCAAGAAGCTACTAGGTCAATGATTACTTAGGTTGGTTTACCAAAAGTTTACTAGAAAGAATCTATTCATACTGTTGTTTATGTGTTCACTGGAGTTCAAGCAAGAGAAAATAGTACAACGACTCCCTATGAGCTATGGAATGGAAGAATTCCTACAATTAAATATTTCAAGGTACTTGGAAGAAAATGCTATATTAGAAGAGATGAAGAAACTTTAGGAAAGTTTGATGCAAGAAGTGATGAAGGCATTTTTATTGGATATTCTACTAAAAGAAAGGCATACAAATGTTTCAATAAAATACTGAGAAAGATAAAATATGAAAGTTGATGAGACAATGAAGAATTCTATTGACATTGATGGATATGTATTTGATGAGCATGATTGTGCAAGAATAGAAAAAATTGTGGAAGAACAGGAAAAAGATGAGAAAGAGAAGCAAGATGAACATAATGAAAGAGAAGAAGATGCTCTCGTGATGTCCCCTAGGACACCTAGATATGCATAAAAGAATCATTCAGAAAGTGAAATTATTGGAGATAAGAAAAAAGGTGTGTTAAATAGAAGTAAAGCTTCTGCTAAAGTGAATTTGTGTGTACTTTTTGAGATAGAACCGAAGACAATAAGTGAAACTTGTAAAGATGAACATTGAAAGGAAGCGATGAAAGAATAACTTTTGTAGATTGAGAAGAATCAGAATTGGGAATTGGTACCAAGACCCACAGATAAAAACATCATTGGATCAAAGTGAGTATTCATAAATAAGTTGAATGAGAATGGAGAAGTGGTTAGAAACAAAGCGAGGCTTGTGTGTAAAGGTTACTCACAAGTAGAAGACATAGATTTTCAGGGAACTTTTGCCCTGATAGAAAGAATGGAAGCTATAAGGATGTTCTTGGCACTTGCTACTTATAAAGATTTCAAGGTCTATCAGATGGATGTCAAGTCAACATTTTTGAATGGTGAGCTAGAAGAAGAAGTCTATATGGAACAACCAAAAGGATTTCAGTTGACAGATCAATCGAATATGGTATGAAAATTGAAGAAAGCCTTATATGGGTTGAAGAAAGCTCCTAGAGCTTGGTATGCAAGGTTAGATAAGTACTTGATTCATCAAGGATTCAACAAAGGTACGAAAGATAGTAATTTGTACTTTAAGATTGAAAATGAAAAAATCTTGATTGTAGTTGTGTATGTTGATGATATTATCTTTGGAGGAAATGAAAGTATGTGCAAGGTGTTTGTGGAAGAAATGCAGAAAGAATTTGAAATGTCTATGTTTGGGGAGATGAATTTCTTCCTTGGGCTGCAGATTAATCAAACAAAGAAAGGATTTTTCATTTCATGCAGTCTAAGTATGTGAGAGAGATGTTGAAGAGGTTTGGGATGGATGGTTCCAAAATGGTAAGTACTCCTATGGTGACTGGTTGTAAATTAGGTAAAGATGATAATTCACTTAAGGCTGATTAGAGAAAGTATAGATCCATGATTGGTGGACTATTATATTAGACTGCTACTAGACCGGATATCATGCATGCAGTCTTTCTTGTGGCTAGATTTCAAGAAGATCTGAAGGAAACACATGCTTCTACAGTTAAAAGAATATTCAAATATTTGAATGGCACTCTAGATTATTGATTGTGGTATCCTAAAGATACTGAATTTACACTTAGTGCCTATACAGATGTAGACTAGGCTGGATGTGTAGATGACAAAAAGAGTACAAGTGGTAGTGCATTCTTTCTTGGATGCAGATTGGTGGCATGGTTGAGTAAGAAACAAGATTTAGTCTCCTTGTCTACTGCTGAAGCTGAGTATATTTCTGTTGCATCTTGTTGTACACAAGTTCTATGGAGGGTGATCCCACAATACTGGTTTACAATTTTTGGCCAAACTGGACACTGAACTGATTTTTTCTAACAAAATCTTGACTTTCGGACACCTGTAGCGGCTAAATCATGAGGAATTTGAAGATGATGCAAACTAGTGATTTGTGAAATTTTGTCTGCAAATTCTAAATATAGTTTTTTCAATTTTTTTGGAATCATATTGCAATTCTTTTTCGATCTCCTTCGAAAACTAGTTTTTTTAGTAAACACCATTTTTAAGGAGTGACACTCACTGTATAACACATAAATTTTATTCCATGAAGGATTAAATTATATTTTTTTTGAATTTAGATTTGTAACTATGATATCTAGCGCTTCTAATTGGTTTCATAGTGTTTTATTGAATATTTTTTCCTTAATCAAGTTTCAAATTCAAACCAATTACAATTCAAACATAGGTGGACCGTATAACACAACTTTTTATGTATGTATCGAAATTAAATTTTGTTTTTTTTGTCGGATCAAGGACATAAATATCTGGTGTATTCATATTTTTCAATTTTGTTTTTTTGATAATCTTCTATTTTTCCACATGTGCAAAATAGAGAGCTTGATTCTTGGTGAAAAACCTACATTCACAAGAAATAAAAAATAAATATAATAATAATTTTTTTTTTTTTAAAAGTTATACTTTTTGGGAAGCTTATAATAAGGAATACATACTTAAATTTTTTTATTTTTTAAATGAATTCATTTGATCCTCCAAAAGGTAAATCAAAAGTGGTTTTTTATTAGCATTTTGATAGGTATAAAGGAGACTCTATCATAGGTATGGTTTAAAACTAGCAGGGTTCTATCCAAGAGGGTTTGATCTAAGGTGGTTTGATCAAACCTTGTTCAATTGGAATCCTTAAAATGGAACTTTTAAAGGCTTAAATCATTATATTTTCTAAAAATATGTGATTTCAGCAAAAATCAGAATCTC
Source organism: Sequoiadendron giganteum (assembly GCA_007115665.2). Lineage (NCBI taxonomy): Eukaryota > Viridiplantae > Streptophyta > Pinopsida > Cupressales > Cupressaceae > Sequoiadendron > Sequoiadendron giganteum. The sequence goes on from CM021100.1 coordinate 547,160,029, forward strand.
CCAGAAATTGTAAACTAGCATTCTGGGATCACCCTAGATGAAATCGACATTAAAAGATATCACAATGCTATATGATGATCCCATTTCTATCTTATGTGATAATATACGTGTAATTTAAATTTATAAGAATCCTTTGATGCACTCGAGGATGAAGCATATATCTATCAGATATGATTTCTTGAGAGATAAGTTCATAGAGAATGAAGTAAATCTTGAGTATGTTCTGACGAAGGATCAAATTGCTGATACTTTCACGAAGGATCTTCCTAAAGATACTTTTGAGTATCTCTGGGAGAAGTTAGGGGTTATTGCCCCTCCTTTATTGAACTGGATGCATATGGAGATGAATCAGTTTGGTGGATCCATGGATCTACCTTTCTTTTGGACAGATGTTTTGGTGGCTATCTCTTAGGAGGAGTAGGTAGTATCTGGTGTTGTCATTTTGTGTATTCTGTTGTCATGTCAAAGGAGAAATCAATGTAAAATACTTGTTTTCCTTTGCCATTGATGTTAAAGGGGGAGAGGAAGAATGTGAAAAGAGAATGAGAAGAAGGATATAAGAGATTATTTTCTAAGGGGGAGAAAAAAAATAATGTATTTAGAGTTGTATGTTGTCTTTGATGGTTTTTCACATCATGTGTTTCCATCAATGAAAACAGGGGATATTTTTGCAAGAATGAAAAGACTGAAGGTGTTGAGGAAATTTTGCAGGTGTTGTCATTCATGTCAATCGGTCAACTAGTTATCTACTAGTTGATGTTGGATATATATGTCGAGGATATTGAGAAAATTATAATAAAGATATGTTGCATGTGTTTAGTGGTTGCTCCAATTTCTGGTCCAGATTTTCTCCTATAGTTGTGTGGTTCAAATATGTTGTTCATGGTTGTTAGTAGATGTTATATCCAAAATTTTGGTTGTTGATTTGTTGTACAAGGCAAGTTGCGTTCACTAGTTGTGAACTATGGATTTCTATGTTTCTGGTTGAGGTCCGAGAGAAATGTTGTTGGTCTAGATTTCTCTTTGATGAAGTCTTATGACTTGCAGTTCTATATTTGTGTTGCCCTAGTTCTATTGAAGATAGTTTCAACATTTGGAAGATTTGTGCTTAATGGTTCTATGTGTCTTACACTGGTTTGGATGACCTTGTGTGAAATACTACTTTCAAGGATGATGAAGCACACTTGATCTTTTTGGGTCCCTTGAAGCATGTGTTTGGGTCACCCTCATTCTAAATCCACCCTAGAATTTTTTAGCACCGACCTAATTTGAATTTGAATTTGGATGGCCAACTTTGGATATGTTTCAAAGTTGAAGATTGTATAAATGCAAGATGAGTCAATGGTGAACAAGGGGGATGCAAGAGCGAAGAAGTAGAGTGATAAGAGAAAAGAGAAAGTACAATTTTGTACATCATTGATTCTATTCAGTAAGTGTGTGTGTTGAGAGTGTGGCAGATCAATGTGAAACTTAATGCCGAGTTTTTAGATGTAGTGAGCAGAAGGAAAACTCTATCATTCATGCATGTGTGGAGAAATTGTGGTGGAATCCTTTGTTGCATTGGGATTATAGTCTCTCTATAATAACTCTTCTTTGTCATCTTTGTATCTTTGTGGTAGTGAGTCCTTGTTCTGGACAGTGAGTCCTTATTTTAGGCAGTGAGCCTTGTTTCAAGTAGTGAGCCTTTTGTAATCGATTTTGATATTCTCTATAGTGTGAGTTAATCCTCACCATGGTTTTTCCTATATTGGGTTTTCCACATAATTCTAGTGCTATTGTGTTTATGTGTTGGATTTAAGTTTCTTCTTTGGAATTTGATGATTAATCATTTAAGTAGTATTAAGGATTAGTTTCAGTGATTGAATTAAAGGCCTAATTCTATGACAACTGATTCACCCCCCTCTCAGTTGTCCTATTCAATATTCTTACCCAGGCATTGCAGCATAATCGAATGGAGATTATTGAGTAACAAGGTAAATTTCCTATTCTTTTCTTGATATTGGTATGTATTTTTTGTTTTTATGGTAGCCACTCGAGACTCAACATTTTAGTTTGTTTGAGGTGGATTTATTTGTATAAAGCTATTATTGAGTTTCTTGAATGGTTGGAAATTATTATGAGGCAAAAATTCAGATTTGTCAGGATGGTTGGAAGAAGTTTTCACTTCATGATGATTGACAAAATTCTAATAGTCACGAAGAGTCGTGCACAAGTGGGTGAAGGAGGGGAATTTCATGATCTCAAGCTTATCTTGAATCTTTGTGTGCAAGTTCTCAATGAGTTTTTTTTGAAGATCAACTTCGGGGATCTTAATGTTGATTTTTAGTAAAGCAATTGATAACATGCTATGAAATCAGTGACCTTTTCATCATCCTTTTGTTTACATTGCATTAAATTAGGTAAGGCCACTTGGGACCAATGTGCACTTGGAAATGGTTAAGGAATGCATCAACAAGCTCATTGAATGAACAAATTGAGTTATTCAATAAAGAGAAAAACCATTCCAAGGCTGTATCTTTCAAGGAACTAGGAAAAATCTTAACCAAGAGTTTGTCTTTAAAAATGAAGTCACTACATAAGGTTGTGTATGCCGAGAAATGGTTACTAGGATCTCCTTTACCACCATATTTCTCAAATATAGGAAACTCTATGCCTTGTGGCATTTGTGCTTTCAATATTTCCAATGATAATGGGCTTTGTTTGATATATTGAGAAGGTTGGGCAATTCAAGTTTGGTTCAATGTGGAAATTTGTTGTTGGAGGGATGAAACATTTTTCAAAAGTTGGTTGAGGACAAAATCATTGGTTGTGTTTTGAGAATGAGGTGAATATGGTGGAGGTGTATATGTGTTGGGAGGACAATTGAATTGCAAGTTTGTGATAGGTGATGGGTTAGGAGATATGATGTTTGAATTCACAAAGCTATAAGGATTCCTAGTGGAAAGACCTAATGTTGGATTGATGTTGCTAGTTGGTTGCCTTGTTGTAGTAACAGTTGAATTAGTGTATGTAGGAATAGAGGTTGGGGTTGAGGGGGAGGAATTTTATTTCCACCTTGACTTTGAGTGTATCCCAAAGTCTTAGCACAACTATTCAATGTAGGAACATGATTATCAATGCTGTGAGCTAGGCTACACACAATTTCTATTCCTTGTTTATTATCAAGAATTTTCCTCATGTTATCTATGACAAGAACCACAATACTAGCAATATATTCAACACTCAAAAAGTCTTGTAATATTTCTAAAGCTTCATCCATTTGTTTTAGCTTCTCTTGAGGGACTTCAACAATAATGGTTTCAACATTAGTAGGATTGGAAGTCATAGGACATGTGATTTTAGGGATGGATTCCAATATGGGTTGACTAGTATCAATATTGGGAGTGAAAGAGTTGATAAACCCAAGATCCAAAACTAATGTACCAACATAGGATGCCATGAGTCTCAAAATATGTCTCACTAAAGTATTAGCAATAGGACACCGGGTTGTAATACTCATACAAGTTTCACCAAACCAAAAGTGCACCCAAAATGGAAAAAAGACACTAAATAGAGATAGTAAACATCCAGAAATAGGAAACACAATGCAAGTCTTAAACAAGATATTATAATTTTCAGATCTGAAATATGATAATTGACTAATTTTAGATGTAAAAACCTGAAAAAAATGATAACTTATGAATGCCAATTTTGATGTTTAAACAATGCACTATCTTTAACTAATTGAACTAAATGCGAACAACTATAAAAAACAAAAATCTATGAAACTAAAACTAAGATTTGCAAACAATAGGAAATAAAGTAGACAAAGAAAAATTTATACTCAAAAATTTGGAAAATGACATGTACAAGGACAGGTTCGCCCAAGGGAAAATGGGTCTCTCTATAGGGATTTAAAACAAATAATTTTGAGTTTTTGAGTTATTGTTTAAGTTCTATGTTTCAGGTTGAAAATATATTGTTTTAGTTACAAATTTCTATATTTTGATGATTAAATTGAAATGCAATTTGATGGAAAAAAGAAAACAAAATGACAACTTTTGAGATGCAATTTTGACTGAATTTTTTGATTTAAATGACTAAAAGTCACCCTTGATACAACTAATATGCAAGATGTATGCAAAAATTATGAAATATTTTTGGATTTTTGTGAATTTAAATGATTCAAGAATGCAATTTGAAACCCTAAATGATATGCAAACAAACCAATGCAAATCCCAGATCTAGGGTTTTAGAGACTTCCAAATCAGAATTTATGATGTACAATGTCAAGTTCACCAAAATGAAATGAAAGGAAAAAGGGGGATCAATTTAACCAATGTGAAATTTAATTGCCTAGGATTCAAACACCCCTATCCCTTAATTTGATTAGAAGGAGAGGAGATCACAAAAGGATAGGATTTCCTTTCAACCGTGAGGTGAGTCAACCCTATTTTGGATCTATGGGATCTCTGTTTTCTTATGATAGAAATGACTAATTTTCAATATTTTGGAATGATTAAAAGTGCATTAAATAGATGAATTATATGACCTAATACTTGAAATTCAAAGTTTTATGATAATAAAAACATAAACGACCTTTTGTAGGTAGATTTGAGAAGGGAATATTCGTGTGCACCTGTGATAAAAAGTAGGTTTCAGGGCCTGTAGCAAGACTGGTTCACCCTAAGGTGAATGGGTCCTAGTGCAGGGGTCCAAAATCAGTTTTTGCAGTCCTTTGATCCCATATCTAAGATTCTTATTCCTCCAGGTTTGACTGTCGAAAATTCATAAATAAAATCTATAGGTGAGTTTTCATATCATGACAACAATGAATGCAATAAATATACCTTTGCAACTTGATGCTCCTTTGGTCAAATTTCAATCCTTCTTCACCTATAAATCTACACATATGAAGAGAGAAGAAAAAATGATTTTTTGGGTGAATGGTGGTTTGCCTTAGTCAAATCCCATGTTTGGTAATTAAACCTTGATAATGAAATAATGACAAAGTGAAGGAATTGATGAATGAACACTTGCTTGTTACAACTCACCAAACCCTTAATGATTTCCCTTAGAGGACTAAAGTCAAACACATCACTCTAAGGCTTGGATCTTTCATGAATTGGCTTGATAGATTGATTGATTTGATGCTTGGATGCTTGAAACCTACATCACCATATTAGCTCCAAAACATGACATGAACACACATGAATTTTGACATGATGTTATGATCTTGATTGCTGTTGTAGATGACTAATAAATCTACTCTTCAATTCTCTTAAAAATAAAATTTTCTCATATGATATCTTGATTATGCAACTTAGATTTGAACTGATAAAATAACTATGTATTTGTAGGTGTTTATCTAATTTCCCAAAAAATAGATTCCAAAAGATGACACTTGAAACTTGAATTTGAATCATTAAAATACCGTCAACATATTAAAAATTGGGTCCTAGGACTTAAAGGGGACCCATTCGCCCCTTGGAAAATGGGTCCTAGGACCTAAGTCCAAGACACTCAATTTGCAAGGTGTTTTAATTAATGTTAGCAATTTTTTAATATAGGTTTCCATTTTAGAAAATGAGAATAATAAGGCTTTGGAATGCATAATTTGGTCAATTAAAATATTAATTAAGTCCAATTAATTAAGGGGATGCAAATATAGTGTGAAATTGAAAAGGTATACAATTTTTTACACTACATTTAATCAAGATTATGATGTGTCTAATAATGGACTAACTATGTTATTAGATTTCTAAGTGAAATGTAGGATCTAATTCTTACCCTTCTAGAGGGAGAGGGAGAGTATCACTAGAGAGAGGAGTATAGACTTGGGAAATAAACAAGTTATTGCTAGATAATTTAAACACACACTCACATAGGTCTAAGTAACTAGTTTTAGTAAGTAACTCTAGTCCTATCATTGAGTTAATTTCATGTTTTGTCTAAGTGAGTCAAGTCATAAGGTTAGGATGAGCCTTGTTGAGTCCTCAACCTAGTATTTTTTGATGAGAATAAAGTTTTATATAAGTATCATCTTCATCTCTTCATTTTATCAACTTTGTTTATATAAAGTCTAATAGACTATTATCTAAAAGTATTAAAGTAAAATATAATCGACTATTATCTAAAAGTATCATCTAAAAGTGGAAGTACTTTCCTTTTGGGAGACAAATTGGTCTCTTGGTTTAGTAAAAAGAAAGACTCAGTGAATTTGTCCACAAAAAAAGTTGAATACACTATTGTAGTATCTTGCTACACTCAAGTGCTTTGGATGAAGCGGACCTTGAAGGATGTAAAAGTGGTTTATGATGAACCTATTTCTATATTGTGTGACTGCACAAGTGCAATTAATATTTCCAAGAATCCAGTAATACATTCAAGGACTAAAAACATCTCTATCTGGTACCATTTTCTAAGAGAGAAGGTTATAAAACATGGAGTCAGAATGGAGTATGTGCATACCAAGGACCAGATTGTAAACATTTTTACCAAGGAAATTTCAAAGGATATTTTTGAGTATCTATGGTAGAAGTTGGGGGTTATTGCCCCTCCTTGTTCTAACTAGATGCATAAATTGTGCATCTTTCCAGGGGGAGAAATTCATGACATATCCTTTCTCCTATATTGATGTGTGCTCCCACTCAGGGGGAGTTGATAATAAGGGGGAGTCTTGGTTCAGTTGTGCAAGAATTATGAAATAGTGTTGATGATCAAAGGGGGAGAATGTGTTGTTACTTCAATTAAAAATATTTTTCCCTTTGTTCCTAAATTCAAAAAATGTACTATAGTAATCATGTGTGTATGAACCTTTATCCTTGATTTCAAAGGGGGAGAGTGATTATTTATGTTTCTATCAATGCCAAAGGGGGAGATTTTTGCAGTTGTCATTGATGTGAACATTGATTGTTGGTTGTCATTGATGTCAAAAATTGAAGAGATTTGTGTGATATTATTGGCATTTGTTGGTACTGATTTCCTTGCTATAGTTGGCATTGGTTTTCATTATTGATAAAATTCAAGCTAACATTGATATATGAAATGGCTGCTGAAGTTCATGTCTAAATGTCATTGAGTATGATTTTTGTCAGCAAAGTTAGTTTCATAATGATATATTAAGATAAGAATTAGAAGCATTAGAAGTATTTCTAAATATGGAGAGATGTTGTTGAAGCTCTATAGTATGTTTTATCCTCTCTCTTGATGTTCTTGATAAAATATATGCCACTAAAAGAAATATCTAGCTTCCACAAGCTACTTAAGTGTTTCTAGTTTCAGAAGCTGCATTGAAGTCTATTTAGGAGAATGCTCCACATTAATCTGCTATTTAAGTTTTGGTCTTGCGATTTTGGGATTCAATGTTAGTGCTTTGTGGACATTGCACTCCTATCTTTTCAATTCACTTGTGTTGCCGAGGAGAGTTTTGTGAATTGTAGAAGGTTGGCAATGTTGTCGGTTGTCCAGACTTGTCTGAGAAATACTTCACATTTCTCCATATTGATGTCTCTACTCCTGCATCTTGGTGAATGTTCTCTCAATGCCTATGATATGTCTCAATTCTAATTTCATGTAATGAAGTGGTCCACAAGTTGATATGTTAATGTTACATCTTCTGATCATGTGTTTTGTGTTTCCTAGATGAAGTGTTCTATTATTGTTTGGCATGTGGTGGCTATTGATGGTATGAAAGTATGAAATAAGTTTATAAAAGTGTTGTTAGATATTCATGGAACATCCCCATGTGATCCACATGTTGATAATTGACCACTTTGGTGCTACATTGTGTCTTGATTTGACTTTATGGGTTATTTGTAGATATTTGGCCAATACGGCTTGTTCCTTTGCTTGTACCATGTGTTTGGGGGTATGCACCAATAATTGAAGATGTGTTAAGTTAGATTTGGGTCCTGACCTATCTTTTTTGGAACCACCTTGAACAAATTCAATTAGAAGTATGGTTTTAGGGCCTACTGGTTATGTTCTCCAAGTTTCATCTACACATTTCCTTGATGTCGACTTAGGTTGATGTGCGCTAGTGTGTTAATTGTTTTGGATGACATTGAAAGATGTAATAAGTTTTTTTTGGTTCTCTTTATCATTAGGATAGGATTGTATTATGCTTTGGTGGCCAAATTTTTAAATTTATTATGTATGTTCTTCTAGCCAACCTAATTGAGGTCTTAAAGTGTTGTAGTGGATATAAATGGAAGATCATTTTAGATGCAACAATAAGGTGAAGTGTACAAGAGTGAAGAAGTGTACGTGTGAATTGTATTGAATATCCAATAGAGATAGTGCTAAAGTGTGTGAAAGGAAATATCAATAGTTCTTTGATGCCTCAAAAAATAGAGTGAGTTGTTGACAAATATTGTAATCTCTTATAAAATTTCTATATCCTTCTCTGAGATAGCGAATATCATTAGGTCCTTTGTATCTTACTCTTGGAGTTGGTTGGTACTTTAGTACTGCAATTCATTTGTATCTTGCTCTAAGGCAGTGAGCCTTATTGAAAATCTTTTTGGTGGTGATCCTTTTATATTGTGAGTTAACTCTCACCATCATTTTCCCTCATTGGGTTTTCCATGTAAATCTAGTGTTCTCATTGTGCATGTGCGTGTTATCAATTTATTTCTCACTACTACTGATTTGATTAGAAGTAGAACTGCTATATATTTTATTACTATGTATTGCTGATCGTACTAAGGGTTTAAACTACTATATATAATTAAGGGTTTGATTTGTGATAAGAGGATTGTATTGTGCTGAAATTTCAAGGTCTAAAAGGGATTATGTTTTTGTGTAGATTGATTCACCCCCATCTCAGTCTCTGGGTGTATTCAACAATTTTTTCCTTCATATTTTACAAAAAGTAGGAATTCTCTCCATGATTGCTAAGCACAACATAAGGACTTGTACATATGGCTTCAAATTTGTGATGCTTTCCTTTGTCCTAAATTTTGGGATTCCACATTAAAACCATATCTCCTATCAATAATTTTTTATGTGATGTCTTCTTGTCAAATAGGTATTAAATGAATGTAATTGATTCTTGGAATTTGTATTATATACTTCTCTTTTGGACCCATCTAATCATGTGAGTTGATTAATTCTAACCATGATGGCATCACTAACATCTTCCTCATATTCTTGGATGAATTTTTAAATTGGAAATAAATTTTTGATTGGAAATATGACATCCAATCCATATACTAATTTATAAGGAGATTTATCTATAGCTTTCTTGGTTGTTGTCCTATCAACCCATAGTGCTAACTTCAATTTTGAATCTGATAAATTCTTATTTTTTCCAATCACCCACCTTTTGATCTTCATTAAACTTTTATTATTGGAATCAAATTGTCCATTTCCTTGGGGATGATATGGAGAAGAGTAAGATATATCCATCCCCATAGTTATAGTAAAAAATTGTAAACTCTTCTGATTTGAAACACATGTCGTTATCCACAACCAAATTAACAGGAGTTCCAAACTTTATGAAAATATTTTCCATGACAAAATTAATCACAACTTTTCTAGTTTCCTTCCTAGTTATAATATCTTCTTCCCATTTAGTGAAGTAATCTATAGCCAATAAAATCTATTTGTGACCACCACTAGATCTTTCAACAAATTCACCAATGAAATCTATGCCCCATTGCTAGAATGGAGCCTCTACAATCAATGTTATTAAAGGTAAGGTACTAAAGTACTTCAATTTTCCTAATTTTTTTTATAAGCATCATACTTCCTTACCATTTTATGGGTGTCAGCAAACAAAGAGGGCCACCAATATCCCGACCTTAGGATCTTATGGGAAGTTTTCTTGGCCATATAATTTCCTCCACAAATTCCATTATGCATCTCCTAAATAATCATTGTAGCTTGATCTTCATAAACACATTTGAGTAGGACACCATCTATATTCCTCCAATATAAACAATCCTTGATTATGATACACTTTATAGCTTGTAATTTGAGAGTTCTTTTTTGATTATCAGTCATGTGATTTGGATAATAAATATCCTTTAAATAACACAAAATATCCTTATACTAAGGACAAGACTGCAAATTGCATTTATTTATAAGAGTATCATCTTGTACTTGGTTGATTTGATTGGCTTCAAGATTAGATTCAACCATTATTTAAGCTAAACCTTGCCCCTTGGAAAGCTTGGTTATCTGGATGTCAATGTTGAAATCCTAAATTTTATTTATGCAGTTGTATCTTCTTCCCATGACTTCCTATTGGGTGAAGATGTCCTTAACTACAACACTAGGAACATAAGCAATCATTTTTGCACCTACCAGATAATTCCTAAAATTATTAGCAACTTTGACATGAGCTTAAGCTTGTTTTCCATGATATCATATTTTAATTTTTCTACCCAGAGTGACTTGCTAAAGAATGCAATGGGTTGTTCATAAACCTCATCATTTTTCTATAATAACATAATAACAGTTGTATGTAAATAAGTGTAGTGTAGAAAAATGTATCCCTTTACATTTTTACACTCTATTTGGGCCCTCCTAATTAAATTGGACTTAATTATGTCTTAATAAGCCCTATTATTCATATACAAGCCTAATAAATTATATTTTTTGAAGGGGAATCTCAAAAATAATCAATGCCAACACATAAAACTTTACCTTGAGCAATGTGTGTTCCAAGAATAAGAGCTTGGGACCTATTCGTCCATGGGTGAATGGGTCCTCCCTAGGCCTTTAAACCTAAATTTAAAATATGTTTTTGGTGGTATTTTAAGGTCCTCAAATCCATATTTCAATGTTAGTTTGTAATATTTGAATTTTGGGAAATTAAGGATACATACCTATAAATACAAGTTATTTCATCAAATTCAAATCCTAAGACATCTAGATTTCAAGTGCAAGTTTATAAGAGATAAATTTGATGATAAAGAGCATTCAAGAGCAGATATATCAATTATTTATTGCAGCAATCAAGATCCAATCATCATGTCAATGTATTCTTGCATCATGCATGTTTTTGGAGCTAACATTGTGATGTAGGTTTCAAGATTCAAGCCAAGTATTCAAGTCATATCTCAAGCATCAAGATCCACATCCATTGAAGCCATTTCATGCAAGGTAGATCTCCATTTGAAGGTTTATTCAAGGGTTTGATGAGTTGCAATATAGATTTGTTCATACATCATTCCTTTCATGCTTTCATTATTTCAATTAAAGGTTTAATTAACAAAATGAGGTTTGACCAAGGAAAACCCCCATTCACCCAAAAAAAACAATTTTTACCTCTTGTGTTTGTGTTGCAGATTTAGGTTGAAGAAGGATTGAGGACCTCTTGAGGAGAAAGATTGGAAAAGTTGTTGTCAAATAATGGAATCTCACCTACAGATCTAATTTCTGAATTTTTGACACTGAAACCTAGATCAAACAGGAGCTATAGATTGGTATCAGAGGTTCCCAAAAGTTCTATAAAAACCTTGACAAAAGACCCATTCGCCCATGGGCGAATGAGTCCCAGTTTGCCTCCCAAAATTACCTATTGGTGATAGGTACACATCATTTATGCCTTCTCAGATCTTTAGAAAGTTTGTTGTTTCTATTTGTAATATGCTTTATATTGCTGTTGCAAGTTTGAATTGGCATAATTTGGTTGATTTACTGTTTTTTATTTTTCTCCCAAATTGTTGTTCAACCTTGTACCCCCCATCCTCAAGCATAAGGAAATCATTAAATTCTCACATTGAGTTGATTTACCCAAGGGTTGTTAGTTAATACTTTGTGGGGATCTCATTTCCTAATGAAAATACGAAGACAGGGTCTATTATCACTCTCTTGACTTACCTTTCCATTTTGGGACACCATATTTTTCTTTATTTCATTTTGGTGAAACTAAATTTTGAGCATCATAACTTTCTAATTTTGGAGTCCATTTCAACCCTAGATCTAGGATTTGCATTGCATTTATTTGTATCTCATTTAGGTTTGTTTAATTTCATTAGTTTGCATCTCATTTAGGTTTTTAGGTTTTTTTTTTGCATTCTTTAAAATCTTTAAAATTCAAAAGTCTCAGTAATTTTGCATAGCATTTGTATAACATTGCATGATAAATGATTCACATCATAAAGTAGAATCAAAATTACATCTCAAATTATGTCTTTTTTCTTGTCATTTAGCATCATTTTGCACTTGCATTTAGATCCGATTTTCCAAAAATCTAAAACTATAATTGTGAATGGTTGATCCTAGACATGCACAAACACAAAGAACAAACGCACAATTAGTCCAATATGCAAGTTAGAAACAACATTCCCCATGAAATTCATTTGAAACATGAAAACAAGAAATAAAATGAAGAACACAATGAAAAAGCTATTAAATCCTATTTAAATGCTCAAACTCTCAATCCCATGGGGGAATTGGTGCCATTCTGATGTGGAAAATGGCCCTTTCCCAATTCCTTGCAAGCTTGATGATCAATAGTGAAGATTTGATACTCCTTGGTGAAATTTCTCCATAACCTAGCTATGGCAATATGAAAAATGGATGAAAATGGACAAAGATGGATGGAGATTGCTAAAAAATTGAAGATAGTAATGTTGCATGAAGTTGTGCCTCCAAAATTGAAATATGAGCCTTCTATTTATAGAAGAGAATGATGGAGAAAGAGGAAAAAGGGATGAATATGGGAAAAAAGACAAACCAATAGGAAAAGGCCACTTATCAATATGTGAGTGGATGAGGAATGAGCACATTTTGATGAATGTGCAAATAAATGTAGTTAGGTGGAATTTGAAATTGATGAAATGACAAGTTGGAGGGAGAAAGAAATGGAGTTAATGCAACTTGGCTCAAAGAAAAGGACATGTAAGAGGCCTTTAATGCCTTGTTGGATGTACTCCTCCTTTTGGAGGGATTTTTGAATTTGAAGAATATTCCCTCCTTGATGCCATGTTGAGAGAAAATATGAGATTTAATAAATCAATAAATGATTTATTTGTGTAAGTTGCAAATTCTAGAGGATTTGATGGATTAGGATTAAGATTAATCAAGATTTGATTAATTTGAAAGGAGATTAGCTGATGTGACAATTTGATTTGGATTTTTGGATTAATTTAAATCAAAGTTGAGAGGAATATGAATTTAGAATTAATTAAATAAAGTTTAATTTATTTAATTAAAGAGAATGGTGTTAGTTTTAAAATAAAGATAAATTTATTTAATTTAAATGAGATGAATTTAGGGATTAATTAAATAAAATGAATTATTTAATTCAAAGAGGGATTATCAGATTGACTAAACAAAATGATTTATTTAATTAATAAAATATGATGACTTAATTAGATAAATTTAATTTATTTAATTAAGAGATGAAATGTGATGAATTTAATTAAATGACTAGTAGAGGTGAAAATGGGATCGAAGGTCCAAAACCCTAACTTTCAAGCTTAAATAGGCCTTGAGGGGCCACTTCCAATTCATTTGCACATTCAACCCTTAGAGATTTAGCACTTTAGAGCTCTGACCACTGCTCGAGATGGTGCAACGAGTGCTTCCACATCACATTTCAGATCGAGTGCGTGTGTACCAGCAGCCATTAGGCGTAGGACCACCAGTATGTGACCCTTACCTAACTTGCCATTTCAATTTTTATGCACATTAATTAGGGTCAAAGGTCAAACTGAGTCAAGCGGTGCTGTTGAAAGTGCTCAATCGGTGCCGTGCAGCCTTAAACTGCACTGCTATTGAGTCTTGCATCGTTGTAGTCCCATTTAGGAATTAGGGTTTAGGCTGCAAAGTCTGCCACATTTGCAAACTGAACCACTTTGGTGCAATTTGAAATTTAGGTTGAGGGGTCAAAATGGACCGCGATCAAATTGCGATGCAACAGCGTAGTTTGGACTTTAGAGGGTTCCAGCGACGCAATTTGGAGCTTCCAAACAATGACACATTTGCTGTTTCAATTGCGAAAACTCAAAATAGGATCCCAATTTTTTATGAAACTTGATGTTGTGGCTTTACTGGTGCAGGAGGGCACAAAGATTCTTCATTCATGAGAGCACATGTCCTCGGTTCTTAACAGATGGGTCGACATGCGTGAGCTATTGGAGGAGCCCCTTGGGGCGATAGGTTTATGGTACATCGCCTACGCACCTCCTATCTGGACACATATGGGCATGATGACAGCTTTGGCAGAGCGATGTCATAGTGATACATCCTCCTTTCACTTGCCCATAGGCGAGGCGATGGTTACTTTGGAGGATGTCTGGTACATTCCTCGATTATCGATCCATAAAGAGCAAGTTATCTATGATGTGGATGTCGGGATAGATGCTTGCTTTGAGATTATGGAGCTTGATGAGATTGTTTTTGCTGAGGGCCAGATTGAGCTAGAGCGATATAGGGGAATGGTGCCCACCTTTAGATTGATTGTTGCCACTATCATCTCAGGCCTTGTGGTGCCAGATCGACATGATTGATATTTTAGTCTATGATGGGGTCCTGCCTGGGAGTGGATGCTCTACTGGAGAGAGTGCTTTGCATGGGGGCCAATGATGTTGGCCTCACTCTATCGTGATTTTCATGAGTATTCTTACTTGGATAGCAGAGCCATCAGGTCCGGGGTGAAACTCTTACATATTTGGGATTGGGAGCATATTGCAGTGCTTCACCCATTGGTTACAACAGTTGTCACAAAGCCAGATGATCCCATAGTCTAGCGGTACAAAGGAGCTTTGATTTTTACTCACATAGGGGCAAGCGACATCCCTCATTGGAGGAGGGTGATTGATGAGATGATAGTTTTCACATGGAGGCCATGAATTGGTATGCCTACATGGTATGATGAGGCTCAACAACTCTTTTTTGCTAGATAGGAAAGGCTCATGTAGGGCAAGGAGCACACTATGATAGAGCAATACTTGCCAGATCGGGTGGCTAGGCAGTTTGGGGAGAGACAAGACCATCCTGATGACCAGTACGTGGCCATATTTGCACGTACTATGAGGGAGACTACATGGGGTAGGCCGATCCTAACCAAGGAGGCAGTTACATCATTTAGATAGCTGGTGGCTAGGCCATGGCCATATGATCAGGGGCAGGCCGATGCAGGGGTTATATAGGCATACATTGCATGGTTCATGCCACCTATTAGATTGATAGTTCTAGGAGTAGTACCCCCATGATGGAGGCCCCAAAGTAGAGTAACAGGGTGAGGGTGGGGGTAGGGAGGCAAAGGAGATGAGGATGGAGACAAAGAAAAAGGAGGAGGTGGACCACCTCCATATTAGAGGGGATAGAGGGATCAAGTGCCTGGGGATCAACAGAGGGATGGGGATAGGTAGCCTAGAGATGCCTCGAGAGACCACCAACAACAACCCTTGCCACCACCACCACCTCAGCTAGATCAAAGAGATGCACTGATCCAACAACTATAGAAATAGGTGTAGGTAATTACGACTGAGAGGGACCAAGCCAGACAACAGGTCCATGCCCTTACTGCAGAGAGCGATCAAGCCTGATCAGAGTGGGATCAGGAGGTGGGTTGGAGAAGATAGCTAGAGAGCATGGACACCACTTCCCAAGGTAGGATAGTCTCGACACGGATGTACCACAAGGCTGTTAGAGAGGCCGAGTACTACATGTTACACTATCGACAGGCCATACCAGCAAGGTCCTGGGTGCTAGAGTATTCTCAATAGACTGGTATGAGACAGTAAGAGGATCAGGCTAAGAGACACGTGGGTGAGGGGAGTAGCCAATAGGGCTAGCCACCATGATAGCCCTTTTGATTAGCATTATTCTTTTAGATCCACGAGATCCATTTTTTGATAGCCCCATGGGCATTTGTATACTTGATTGATACATACATTTGATCCTGATCCTTGTACCATGATAGTTATTTTTTTTGATGATATATATGATATGGCTCGATTCATTCATGTGATGTGTCCTATTTGAATTATGCATTATGGATGGATGATTCTTTATGTATGATTCATGATATTCAGATGTTTATTGATGCACATGGTTATGGATGCAATTATTTTTGTATATTTTCCATGCATTTTATGATGACAATGTATGATATGTGGACATAAATGTGATGATGCAGATGTATGGTCATGAGATGCTTAACAAACCTATATGATATGTAAATTCAATGTTTTTTGTATTTTTTCTTATGCGTTTATGATGGTAATATATGGATGTCATGATTTTATTTATATGATTATGCGAAGGATACTAGTGCAATCATGATATGTAAATTAAATGTAAATGATGTGAAATGATTATGATGGTGTTATGATATGAGATGACCTATGATGGAATACAATGGTTATGATTATGATTATGCATCATGATTTATGATCTTTGAATGTAATGGTATAAAATGCAATGATATGAATGCAATTATTTCTTAAGATGATGTGATTGTGACATGCAAATGTGATATGATATGCCTATGCGATGATTCATGTTTTGCACTGATTCATGGATGCAATGACATAATGTACAATGACATGCAATGATTCACAATGATATGATAATGTGAAATGATTATGACATGATTTATGGAATTATGATGATTATGATATGTAACGATATTATTATGATGTGATATGCCTATGATATGAATGCCTATTGATACTTAATGATTAATGATGTGTAATGATTATGAGGTTGTATGTGATGCTATAAATGAATGATATAATGATGCAAATGATATGATGGTGTTTTATATATGATATGATTTAATAATGCCTATGTGACGATACTTTTATGTTTATAAAATGAATGCAAACTCATGGTGTATGAGATGTTTTGAATAACCCATCTATATGCAGTGCATGTGAGATGATTAATGTTTCCTATATGATATGATATGATATGCATTATGCTGATGGTTTATGGATGCAGGGCAGATGCATTAGTGATGTTTTTGATTAACTATCATGGCACCATGTTAGTACGAAAAGAATATAGAAGAAATATGATAATGAAAAGAGGATCCAACAAGCCTACATTATTAATGATGGTGATGATGATGATTTTCTTATTAGGAATTGGGATTTTAAATGGACCATTTACCTTATGTTTGATAATACACATAGGTACAATGCATCAAGGTATAAAGAACTAGGATGGCGTTGTACCTAGTGAGATGGACTTTGAATCGACAAACAAATAGGAGTAATCTTGTTCACACTTGGCATATGAAACCTTATGTAAAATACAGTTCATATATTCCAAACATCTCAAACCAAAACATAGAAAGGAAAGCCTTCCTATGTGGTCAACAAGACACTTATAACATCCTCCCCACACCCAAACAAAGTACACATGATCACGTTATATTACAAGAATATCCAACAAGCACAACAGATAAAAAGATAATGATTGTTACCCCATTTATTTCTCTCTAAATCCTTTTGTTTGGACATCATCGAGAGGTGATCAAAATGCATGCAAAAAAATAAGTCAAAAAGACAAAGATAAATTAAACAAACAAGCTAATGTTCTTCATACCACTAGCCAAGACTAAACTATGGTGATGCCTGATGTTGATGTCCATTGTAGGAAGGATGCATCCTAGGACATGATGTTATTAGATGATTTAGGATTGACTGGATGATCGGCTATTGATACTCTAAGTTGACTAACTTGATTACTTACTGACCTAGATTTGAGACTTTGATGATTGGGCTTGCACTTTTGAAGCTGCTAGACTTGCTTCAGACTATTTTACCATAGGGTGAAACCGACAATTTATTTATTATGAGTGATGTTTATTTCAGGTGAAAGCGAGCTGAGATGGATGGATTTTTTCAAATATTTGGATGTTTTTGGTGTTTTTGAAATGTTATGAGGTTGTTTTTGGGTTTTTTGAGATGTTTTACAAATGTTTTGATTTTTCAAGTTTTTCGATGTTTTTGGGTTTTCTAAGATTTTGACCAAGAGACTAACCTAAAGACCTATCCTAGGGGTCTCGGGGGCTGATCAATGATTAGCCTTGCCTACATTATACACGTAGAGACCACGTAGTTTGATTGACGACTCTATTTTTGATTTTTTTTGGATTTTTGACATGTTTTGGATTTTTGAATGTTTTGGATATTTTTAAGGATTTTATGAATGTTTTTGGATTTTTTGAAGGGTTTTCTAATTTTTTTGGATTTTTTGAAGGGTTTTTTGATTTTAAGAAAGACTTCAAAGATATACATGAATCGGATCCGAATTTAGGCAAAATAACATGCCCCCAACGTGATGTGATAGACTACTTCAATATAGGCAGGACAACTGACCTTAGGAATGTGCCCAGTAGTACTAGGGTGGAACATGATACAAATACAAGAACAAGCTATGATGGTGGATATGGATGAATGATGGAAGGTGATGAGTGATGCAGAATAAGCCATAGCAACCATGGGGGATGGAGAGTGCTTTATTTACACAAGGTTCCTATTTGCTAGGTTTTCACCAAGGTACTTGCCCAAAGCACCACCGAAGTGGTTTTCACTAGAGGACCATTTTTATCTTTAATGTTTTCAATCCCTTTTTTGATTTTTTATATTTTTGGATATTTTTGTATTTTTGGTTTTACCCTTAAAAGATTAGGCATAAAACTTTTTGAGATGGGATCTATTCATGGGATCCTATAGAGGCTCCCCTTCGGGTGTTGACAACTAATATGCCCCTAACTTGTAGCTTGCTGTGATGATGAGGGGTCCCAACCAATCAGGTTCAAACTTTCCCTTGCTATCTGGATTTGGCACGTTCTTCTGATTCTCCTTTAATACCAGCTCTCCTACTTGTAAGGTCTGATTCCTGATCTTCTTGTTGTAGCTCCACTTGAGATGGTTTTGGTAGACTTGTAAATGGTTTAAGGCATCCATATGCCGCTCATCCAGTTGTTCTATCTCATTCATTAGTGATACCCGATACTCTTCATATGTATGAGATTCTGTAGTGATATCCTTAGGGATGGGAGCTCGATCTCAATAGGGAGGATGGCTTTTGATCTGTAGACCAGGGAAAAAGGGGTTGCACCTATTGGTATGCAGATGCTTGTTCGGTAGGCCGGTAGGGTGGAGTTCAATTGTAGATGCTACTCATGACCAACTTCATTGACTGTATTTTTGAGGATTTTGAGGATGGTCTTATTTGTAGCCTCAGCTTGGCCATTACCCTGGGGGTAGTACGGAGTGGAAAAACGATGTTGGATATTGAAATTTTGGAATAGGTCTCAAACATCCTTGTTTTTGAAAGGTGTCCCGTTATCTGAGATAATGGCTTGAGGGACATCGTAGTGGAAAATGAGGTAATTTAGGATGAACTTGGAAATCTACTTTCCCATAATATAAGTCATTGGGATGGCCTCTACCCACTTTGTGAAGTACTCTGTGGCGGTGATAATGAACTTATGTTCATTAGATGAGGTGGGGTTTATTTTTCCAATGAGATCGAGCCCCCACTATGAGTAGGGCAAGGTGTAACAATTGAGTGGAGCTCTTGAGCTGGTGCATGGATGAGATCCCCATGTTATTGACATTGCAAGCACTTCTTGACATATTCATGGGATTCTTTCTCCATTGTCAACCAATAGTACCATGTTCTTAGTAGCTTCTTGGCCAAGGTCATACCGCTTGAATGTGAACCACAAATGCCATTATGTACCTTCGTTAAAGAAGTTAAAGCTTCCTTAGTGTTTAAGAATCATAACAGGGCTTCCTCAATACTCCTATGGTATAAGGTGTTACCTAGGATAACAAACAGGTTGACTTCTTAACAAAGGATTTCTTAAGGTTGAGAGTGATGTCAGTGGGGTGGACTCCTATTCTAAGATAAGTGTATATGTCATGGTACCATGAGTTACTAGGATGAACGATTTCACACACAAATTTAGACTCTAGTACCTCGAATGCTAGTACAAGAAGCTACTCTACAAGGAATTCTTGCTTTGGGACATTGCATGGGAGATCTAGTAGTGATCTAAATGTTGCCATAGCATCCACTACTCTATTATTTTCCCTCAATATCTATTCAAAGGTAATATCGATGAAGGACTCTTTGAGAATTTTCACCAGTTTCTTGTATGGAGTCAACTTGTTGTCCTTTGTTTGATATTCATTATTGACTTGGTTGATGATAAGGTGTGAATCCCCATAGAATTTGAGTGCCATGATCTGCCATTGTGCGAAAATTCTCAACCCTATGACAAGAGCCTCATATTCTGCAATATTGTTTATGCAAGAAAATGATAGCTTGTATGATTTAGGTATGCAATCTCCTTGTGGTGTAATGTAGAAGACTCTGGCTCCTAACCCATGTTGTGTGTAAGATCCATCAAAATACATTTTCTAGTGATCTACTACATTTATGTTGAAGATGGATTTGTCAGGGAACTCTGATACAAGTGGGTTCTCTAAATACACTGGCGCTTCTGCTAGCTGATATATAATTGCTTGTCCTTTGATAGAATTATGTTCCACATACTCAATTTCATGCTCTGTCAAGATCATATCCCACTTAGCTATTCGCCCTGTGAGTGTTGCTTTAGAAAGAAGATACTTGAGAGGGTCTATCTTAACAATGAGTTTTATCTGATGTGTCAACATATAATGTCTAAATTTTTGTGCAGTGAACACGACTGCTAAGCAAGCCTTCTCAATGGATGTATAATTCAGATCATGTCCCACCATGGTTCTACTGATGTAGTAAATAACTCTCTCTTTCCCATTTTTGTCATGTTGTGCTAAGAGAGTGCCAAGGGCCGCTACTGTTGCTCATATGTAAAGGATCAAGGGTTTGCCTAGAATTGGTGGCATAAGAACTGGTGGTGTGAGAAAGTACTCCTTGATCTTGTTGAATGCTTGATCACATTTCTCATCCCATTTGTATGCTACCCCTTGTGGAGTAGATGAGAATATGGGATTACCTTATCTGCTAATTACGCTATGAATTGACGGATGGATTGGAGTCTTCCTTGTAATCCCCTTAGCTGCTTGAATGTCCTTGGTGCCTCCATTTCGAGGATTGCCTTAAAATTGGCAGGATCTATCTCAATTACTCTCATTAACACAATGTACCCTAGGAGCTTGCCTAATTGCACCCTGAAGACACACTTCTTTGGATTTAGTCTGACCTTGTATTCTTCCAGCCTATCAAAGATGGAGATCAATGCTAATATATGATCCCGTCGCTTTCTTGACTTGTCTAGTATGTCATCTACATAATCTTCATAATTTTTTGAATCATATCATGGAAGATCAGTGTCATGGCCCTTTGATAGGTAGATCCTACGTTATTTAGCCCAAATGACATCATATTCTAGCAATATGTCCCCCATGGACAAGTGAAAGATATTTTATGTTGGTCATCCTTAGCTATCATGATTGGATTGTATCCTGAGAATTTGTCCATTAGTGATAACATTTCATGTCCTGCTATCATATCCACAATCATGTCTATGTTTGGGAGAGGGAAATCATCCTTGGGACATGCTTTATTTAGATCTATGAAGTCAATGTAGTCGCGGATGCCCCTAGTGGGATTTGAAATAGGTACAAAATTTGAAACCCAATCTAGATAGTCAGTTGGCCATATGAAAACAACCTCTAGAAGTTTTTGCAATTCCATTTTGACCAACATTGTGATCTGTGGATGCGTTTTTCTTAGTTTTTGTTTTACTGGATTTTCCTTTGCATATATAGCTAGATGATGCACCAATTTTTTTGGATCAAGACCAGGCATGTTGGCATAGGTCCATGTAAAGTTTACCTTTCTTTCCCTTTGGAAGGAAACTAGGAGCTCTTATTCTTTGGTTAGGAGTGACTCTGCATAGAATGTTATGTGTGGTGTCACCTTAGTTCCCAAGTTGATCAGATTGCACTTCTCTACTAAGACTGATGAATGGCACTGAGAGGAAGATTGAATCCCCCATCCTCCAGTGCCTTAGAGAAGTTTTTTCTGTTGGATGCATCCTTTGTTTTTACTATTTTCGGTTCTGAAAGCACCACAGTGTGGTTTTCACTTAAAGACCTAGAGATTATTCTCAAATTTTCACTTTTGCGACTGAGGGATTCAATCATCTCCCTGCAATAAGCATGTGTGTCCAATTCAATGTAAAATCTAGATTTGTGATATCCACAAGGTATATTATCTTGTAGTCCCATGAATTCTGAGAGTGCCTCATCATTTTCAAATGTGTCTAGAATTGGTGGTCCTTGTTGGTTGTAGTCTATGAGCTAGGGATACACTAGTTTTAACTCATGGGTTTGGTTGTTCGACTCAAAGGATACAATGGAAATCATGAATAAGGAGGAGTATTCAAACAACATAGGTAGGTCAGTAATGGTGTCCTCGTCACTATCACTCCCACATACCTCAATTATATCAAAGGTAAAATTATCTAAGGGTAGACCTATTGATACTAGTAAATGAAGGGGAGTTTTGACTACTTTAACGAGGGGAATTTTGTCATGTACGGTTATACTCGAAGGGGTACATCCAAGGCCAAGATTTTTTATGCACTTCTCAACAATGATGGGTTCTAATCATCCATTGCTGTTCTTTCCAAGGCTTTCATTCTTATTATAGCCCATGCCCAACATTAATTGAAGTCCTCTATTAGCATCATCCATAGGAAGGGCCGGTACAGGTTTTTCATCTTCATAGAGGAGATTGGATATATCCTTTTCATCCACCACTTCTCGGCCTAGATCTCCCCAACTCTTGAATCGGGAGGGATCTACCATTGAAGGTTTGAGATGCTGTATTGGTGGGTTGCGATTGTCCATGGGATCTAGAGGATTGAGGTAACTCCCCTACCACAAAGGCTCCCTTCCTTATTTTGTAATCTCCACACCCATTGTTGTGGATAATGACTTTGATATCAAAGATGTCAGGAATGGCGGGTGTCTTTGTCCTAGAAGTGGAGGATATGTTGGATGGGTCTATATACAGAGTTGAAGGGCCTTCATCATTTTTTGGCACTTGAGGGATTTTGTAGCACTTGGCTTCCAGATTTTTGCAATAGGAAAAGGGTTCGGGATCACCATGAATTGTGACTTCTTGGTTCTCATAAGGGAATTTAAAACATTGATGAAATGTGGATGCAACCTCTTTCATCCCATGGATCCATGGGAACCCCAAAAGTATGTTATATGAGAGGTCGAGATCAAGGACTTGGCAAGTGGTTTCCATAATGGTTGGTCCCACTTGAATGGGAAGCTGAGTAGTGCCTTGAGACACCCTTTCTTGATCATCATAAGCTCAGATGGTGATACCTTTACTTTTTTCAATCATGTCCTCATAAAATCCCAAATTTTTTATTAGCTTGAGGGAAAAATTGTTCAATCCTACACCTCCATCCACCAAGACCAGTTTGAATTTTTTCTTATGGACGAATAATTTTAGATGAAGTGCACAATTATGAAATGGCTGGGTGGGGAGATCTTGCTCAGATAATGAGAAGAGATGTGGCATGGTGATGTTTCCGACCATAGCTTGAAATTGATCCACATCAAGGTTCGTGGGTATAGAAGACTCAACAAGGGCATTTTCTAAAATTTCTCTATGCATGTGCAAAATTTTCAATAACTCCATGATGGAGATCTGAGCGGGGGTCTTCTTTAGATGTTCCAAAACATTATAGCCACCGATGATGGATTTTGAATTTGTGGGGGGTGCTCTGGCTTGCGTGGATGGTCCGAGGATAGTGATTCTGCCACTTCATGTGGTGACTCCACAGTAAGCTTTGGATCCTGGGATATGGTCAACACTTACCCATTCATCTAAGGATGTGACAATGTGGTTGATGCTGCCATACTTCATTCCTTTTGCATTGTTGTTGGAATTTTCATGATCTGACATCAGATTTGTGTATATCTTAAGGTCTTGATTTCCAACCTGTTGTTCAACTTTGATGGTCTTTTTTTCAATGAGGTCTTGGATTAAATTTTTGAGCCTCATGCAACTGGCTGTTGTATGTCCCTTGATTTTATGAAAATCACACAAGTGCTTCTTGTTATACCATGGTGGCTTAACTTGAGGTTCTTGGTAATTCTTAATGATAGGGAGTGTGATGATGTTGGCATCGATGAGTCACTTCATGACAGATTCAACTGATTCTCTAAGTGGTTTGTACTTGCATTTTGGAGGATATCAGTTTCTTGTGGATGGTCCACTTTGGTCATTGACATTGTTGATTGTCTGGGTGTTGTTTTGCTGATGAGACGTGTTAGATCAGGGGGTGTTTTGGGTATTATTCCAAGGTTGTTGATACGTTTGTTGTTGCATGTTTGGCTTCAGAGCATTGATCACAACCTTAGTGTCAACATCACCATCATTGGTAACATTCTTGTTTTTAACCCATGTTTGTGGTTTGCCATTATAGCTGGTCAATGGACAATTATCTTGATAAGTAGGTGTCCCCCCTTGTGTGATGAGAGATCTTTCGATGTTGAGAGCTTTAGGGATGAGTTGATCATAGGAGGTGATGCACTAGACTTTGAGATGGAATGCTAGGGTTCCTTCAAGATTTGCAATGATAGTTCTGACTTGCTATTCTTCAGGCATGACCCATTTGCTTCTATTGGCTTTGGATCACCATCGTTGTAAGAAAGATGCAAATGATTCTCCTTTGTTTTTCTTGAGGTTGGACGTTTCCTCCAAGCTTATGTCTATGCCCATGTTGGAACTTCTTGATTCCTGGAGGAAGTTGGGAGAACCATTCCATGGTTGGGACAACCAGAATTCATAGGAAGAGCCTCATTAGATAGGAGTCATCATAGGCTACCTCCCTGCAATGCACGTGGAATTCCTTGATGTGATCTTCAGGGTTTTCGAGTCTGTAGTACTTGTCAAATTTTTGGATCTTGAAGCCTTATGGAAATGGTTTCATCACAATGCTCCAATCAAACATATAAGGGCATAGATTCCCTTGTGATTTAGGGGTCTTCCCTGATTGGATGTCCAACACTTGTTGTGATAGCTTCTTGATTTGGGCAGATAAAGTACCTTGAGGGTCGAGTGGTGGAATGAATGTATTTTGGGTGGGAGTAGTGATTTGGATGATGGGTGTGGTGACTTGTGGACTGGGTGGTGCATTGGCGGGAGTTTTCTACATAGCCAATGCTTGCTGATATGCTTGTAGTTGTTGTTGTACCAACAAAGCTTGTTGTTGGTCGTGTTGCTACTATTGTGCCAACAACGCTTGTTGTTGGGCTTGTTGTTGTTGTTGCAGCAATAATGCTTGTTGCTATTGCAGAAACAATGCTTGTTGTTGGGCTTGTTGTTGTTGTTGCAGAAAAAATGCTTGTTGTTGCTATTGTAGAAATAATGCTTGTTGTTTGGCTTATTGTTGTTATTGTTGTGCCAACAACGCTTGTTGTTGGGCTTGCTATTGAGCCACTTGTTGTTGTGCTGCTTATTGTTGGACTACTTGTTGTTGTGCTGCTTGTTGTTGCGCTACTTTTTGTTGTGCTTCTTGTTGTTGTGATTCTTGTTGTTGTGCTTCTTATTGTTGCACTTCTTGCTATTGTGCTGCTTGCTATTGCACTGCTTGCTATTGCGCTTGGTATTACTGTAAGGCTTGCTGGTAAGCCTGTTGCTATAACAAGGCTTGTTGTGCTTGATGTTGGGCCTACACTTGTGCTTGGGAAGCTTGAGCAACTTGAGCAGCTTGTGTGGCTTGAGCGGCTTGCATGAATTTTTGTTGTTGCAATAAAGGTTGCGCTTGGGGTTGGGCTTGTTGCTTCTGTAGCAACGCTTGTGCTTGCACTTGAGCAACCTATTGAGATTTTTGTGCAACCCACTGTGTTTATGCTTGCTGAGAGGCTTGCATAGTTTGCTAGGTTTGGAATTGATGGAGCACCTTTTGGTAGGATTTCCGTGCCGCTTGCAAAGTGATGCAATATTGATTGGCTATGCTTGGATTTGCTGGTAAAGGTGAAGGATTCAGAATGGTATGTGATGGTGTGATGAGATTTTTTTGGGGTGGTTGTTGAGGTATTTGGGTGATGATGGGTTGCAAGGTGGCAGGTATGGTGAATGAGCTAGGTCCTTGGGAGACCATGCTTTGAGATGTGGTTGATTGAGGTGTTTGGATTGAAACCACCTATTGTTGCTATTGGTGATTTTTTAAGAACCAATAGGATCTCACCAAATACCTATGAGCTTTCCACACTCAATTCTTGAATACTTGCAAGATAGTTGGCCAATGAATAAGATGAAGCTTTAATGCTTCCTCTCCTGCACTTCGGGCTCTACAAAACCAGAGAGGGTGATCCCACAACATATTACTTACAACTTATCTATCAAACTTTATCACACATTGCATCTTAAAGCATATGTATTCTCATAAGATGCTCAAGGATGAATTCCTTCAGGAAATGGGAAATTCCTTAGAAGAGCCAAATACCAAAGCCAAGAATACAATAAAACAAAATATAGGTTAACCAATTAGAATGTATTTATAAAGGTTGTTCTCAAATAAAAAACCAGACCTACAAGAAATGCGCTCAACTCATTAAGATTAGTGTCTTATCTCAGGGTATGGAGTCATCACAAAGTGAACTAAACTGTAAGGTGAATTTAATCTTAGACATCCATGATCTTAGTGAAAATAATTACAATTCACATATTAACAATCAAAACCACCGACTACTTACATAATCCATTTAACACTCACATAAACGCATGTTCTAATTAAAGCATTCTAACTAGTTCATTAAACAAAAACCATAGTAAAAAGTAGTTCATTGTGAAAAATAATGAAAATCAATAAAGTGATTCTTGATCATATTTTCATTGATTATCCAATGCTACAATGGAGAGATGAAGGAATCAAAAGACTATCATATTTTCTTTTGACATACCTAAGAACCATACAATTGACAAAGTTAAATTTCTTATCTCAGAACCTAAGACCTTGACTCAAAACATGATATTTCTGTGCTTATTCACTTGCATTGCTTCGATCTAGAATTAACGAAAAGACCTCTACATATGGCCGTGAATTACCTTTTATAAGAAAAAGGGAGAAAAACAAGCTTCGAGCCAATTTGTACACATGTACCATTTCTATTGGACCGCTAAAACATATTCCCTTTTGTAGTTATATATACAAATGGAGGGAAACACGTGAGACAAAACTTATTCGCAACAACCAATATAGCTGCTTTCCAAAAGGCATCTTGAAGTATGATGATAATATTTGTACTATTTTAACCTCTTTTGTCTTCATGAACATCCGAAGGAGAGAAGACGAGTCATTGTCTTGATCAACATTAGCACCAATCCATGTCAACACCAGTCATCCTTAATTCATTACACCCTGAGCTGAGGAGAAAGTATATGTTTATACAGTATAACTTCTGAGGCCAGACCTGTACTATACTTAACCAATTACATGCACTCTCCTACTTTATTTATAGCTCTAAATCATCAATGAAAATCCTCCTCCATGATTCATACTATGCATCTGAAGGCCAATCAAACCCTATAATTTGATCCATATTTCTGTATGGGGCATACTTTATCATTACAAAAGTAGCCTCTTTGTCAAAATCTTGGAAGAAACCAATGATGAAAGACAACTTCTCAAGAGTGTTTTTTAACATGTCAATATCAATTCTTTTACAAATGTATGATGCTTGAGAAGCAATAATTGCCTTGATTTGATCCCTCCATGCCTGCAAAGGTTTAATCCCGTCATGTGTGTCCTAAATGTCAGGCAACAATGAAGTATCTACCTCATCAAACTTGGCCTTCAACTCTTTTATTCTGGCATCTATAGGAACAACATAACCTTGAAAACTATGCTCCCTAATCTCACCAATAGATCTATAAATTGGGATAACATTTGGGTACATGTCTTCCTTCTTCCTTGCCCCAATTTCCATAAGATTTATATTTTCAACCCTTGGAATCCATTTATCCAACAATGGAGTAGCCAATTCTCTGTCTCTTTCAGATAATTTTACTACTTGAATCATTGAAGCGTAACTTGAATGAATGCTATTCAATGTACCTTGGATTTTCTTATTCATATGTTTCAAAATTGTGTGACCAATTTCAGAGTTAGTTTCATACATAACACTCTAAGCCTATTGAAGCAATTCCTTATATTCATTGATCTGAAGCATTAATTCCTCCTTGGTAGGTTCAGCTGATGGGGTCACTCTTGATACACCTAGCTATTCAACTACTAAAGGTTCTTGGTCCATATTGTAAGGCATAATTGATAAGGATTCTTGAGGAGGGGGAGGAGAGGAATGAGTCATGGGCAATGTGGATGCTGCCTGACCTAGATTAGTAGGCCCCTAAGACTCAAGAGTCTCCACTTGTTGTCTTACTAATGTCACTTCTGTTTCAAGCTCAACAAACCTTTTCTAACTCAGGTTATACTCACCAATCAACTCATTATACTTACTCCTATATGTATCTCTTTCTTTGGTGAGGCTTTCCACTATCGCCTTTGTGAACCTAGCTATATTGATGGTCATATCAGGTACTTCTAATGTAGGGGTATCAACAAATCTCTTTATAATTAGTTGTCCTTTGAAATTAGTTGGTTGTGCTACTAATGGCTTCTTAGAACCAAGGAATAATGACCATATAGCTAGAGCATTCCATTCTTCAATAAAAGAAGAGCCCTGAAGTGCCAATCTAGCCTCCTCAGTTTGGAATAAAGGTCTCTCATCCCTCCTTATTGTGTCTAGAAAAACTACATCAGCTATCTCCCACTCAGATAGTAACAAAACACCAGTCCTTTGCATTAGTGCTCGAGCTTCATCCAGTTTAATATCCTAAAACTTATTTTTCATCTCACTTCTTATATTGGCTTATGTAGCCTCCTCTAGGAGATTAGGGTGTAGAATTCTTTCTTTGGCCACCCTCTCAGTATAATCTTGAACACTTTATCTCCACATAAAACTTTTAAATGCATCAGTCTCGATGAATGAATCATCTTCCATGAATTCCTTGCAGGCATCTTATCTTAAATCATCATCATTATTTAGTCCACTCAAATCCATTTTTCTTAGCCTAAGGTCACCCATTCCAGAGCTTGATGCCACTTCTCTTGGGGGAGAGGGCACCCCTTGTTGCATATCTTTAGGGGTCACCAAAATATCATCCTCATATGAGTCAGAATAATAAAAAACCTTATACACCTCAACCTTCTGCTTCTTGGTTGGGGGTTGCTCTAATGGAAGGGGTTCCCTAGGAGGTGAATCAATATCAACAATAACTAGAGAAGACTACCTAGGAGGTGATGGCATTGAGCTATGAGGGGAAACCACCCTTGATCTCTCTGATATAGTAAGGGTTGGATTTGGTTGCTACTTCCTTACCTTCTCTCTCCTCCTAGAATAGATCCTTAATTTTGGTTAAGGTTGATAAGAAGGTCTCTCCTCAAGCACCACTGTGGGGTCCTATTCTACTACCACTAATTTTCCTTTGTCTATCAGTGCACATTCGGCCATCAAAACACCTACTATGTTTTCAAAAATTTGGATGGCGTACATAGCCCTATTGATTTCAATTGTAATATTTGGCATGGGATTATAATTAGGATCTCTCTTTGTAGCTTGCTCCATCATCTTTTGGAAAGCCAAATATTTATCTTTTCTCTCATCCTGTTCAAAAATATCCATGATACTTCTAATAAAATCCTCTAGATAATAAAAATTATGTATGAACTGACCACTCCTGTGTGCTCCCTTCAAACCAACAA
Source organism: Sequoiadendron giganteum (assembly GCA_007115665.2). Classification (NCBI taxonomy): domain Eukaryota; kingdom Viridiplantae; phylum Streptophyta; class Pinopsida; order Cupressales; family Cupressaceae; genus Sequoiadendron; species Sequoiadendron giganteum. The sequence continues at coordinate 547,189,736 of CM021100.1, forward strand.
TAAAACCCTCTGGATCATGATTCCTTTGGCATACCGTTTTCAACTGATAAGGTTCCAAAAACTTACTAAAATCCTTCCAAGCATGCTTGACCATCACAAAGTCAACATAAATTATCCATTCAGGGAAGAATGACTCTTTCTTTCGAGAGTTTGGAAAATGTGATATCTGTGAGGCCCCCAATTGTCTCATGATTTCAATAAACCCTAATCTTAAAGGCACATCCCTTGGAAAAACATAAGGATTCGCATGAATGCCATATACTCTGAAAATAGTTGTATGAGGGTAGGCAATTATATCACCCTAGTTATGACTCAAATTCAAATCAGGCCTTAAAAAATCATGGATCTCCTTTGGAATCCGAGAAGGGTTAAAAACCAAAAATACTCTTAGCCTTGAGGCAAAGACATTGTTGAACACAAAATAGTCAAACTTTGAATCATCCTTATCCAGAATCAGTGTCCAACATTGGAAAGGCAAATCAATGTCATCCTCCCTTTTCTTAAATTTCATATATGTGCAAAACATTTCTCCCCCTTGAAAAGGAACATATGTATCAGCAAGGAGTACCACCAAAAGCTCACTAGTTCTTTGCCCTCCTTAAGTGTATTTAGACCTTGGTGCATTCTTTCTGACAAGTATGTGGCATAGTCATAAACCACATTATAAGCTGAATGTTGGAGGTGTGCAACCATATACATGAGGTCTGTAGGCATGGTGGATGGTTCATCCATGTAGAGGATCTGGCAGAGGGGATAAACCGTCCTCTTGAAATAATTAGCAAAATACCTAAGGGGAAAAGCCTCCTTTTCATCTTCACCAGTCTTGATTTTCCTTCTATTCTTTCCTTTCCTAGTGGAGGTAGTATGGACAGGTATCATTGTTGTTCTGAAAAGAACCTTTGTGTTCTTATACTCCTCCCTAAAAGTTTTGAGGTTAATTGGGATCATGATCACATCCCACTCATGCAGATTAAAAACTTTTGCAATCTCCTCTCTGGTTATTTTGACCAGTTCTTTTCCTGCGAATGACCTAACTATTCTTGAAACTAGGCCGTACCTTGAGGCAATATCTTTCAATAGATCAATATCCATGTATACATTTGGTACCACCAACTTTCCCAAATCTAACTTCCAAGGGTTGCAAACACGGACACCCAGATTCCTAAAATAACCCAAGGTTCAACCAGAAGGATGTAAAAGACCTAGCACCTTAGAACCAATACTAGGATACCAATTATGGGATGCAAAATTATAGATTTCAACAAGGTGTACCACCTTTTAATGCACACCCCAACCCTATTAGAGAACTTTAAAGTAAGTAGATGAAATAAAACAATAGATATCTTCCCTAACTCAAGATTTCTTCCTTTTTAAGAAAATGATACAGGGACAATGTTCGTTCTACTTATGGTTTTTTTCTAGTATGAAGCGCCAATTCTTAATGCAGTGAATTCTGGAATGTGTTTTCTCGACCTCTCGGGTACCTATGAATCACCAACAATCTTCAAGTGCATGGATCAAGAAACCAACCTTAAATGTACTTGTGTTGACGCTAGATGGTTTCTAACGTATTTACTGCAATTACTATTTTCTCGCATGAAAGGAAATGACTTACATTTATAATTTTGATTTTAAATCAGATCCGTAGATCTGATTTTGATGTGGCATATTCAATTACCCCTTTTGAGCCAAAAACATCTCACCATCACTCGCCACATGATTGACCGATGCAAAGTTCGCCACCAAGATGCCAAGTCATTTGTCAGAGGGCCCCACATTCCTTTCCCTTTCGGCAGGACTATACATGCGTCACAATTGCGCACACCGCATAGCATGCTTTAAAATATGATTTTAAGGCTTGCATGGTGTGTGCTTAATGACTCAGATTTGATCGTATTTTTATATCCCCGCCATTGATTCTTCAACTTAGGTACATTGGATGCCGTAGTGGGAATCGAGTCCCACATTGTACAAAGGGACACATGTAACAAGCACGCAAGCCACACAAATTTTCAAAGATGAGTTATTTCAATCTTGGGTGGTGTGCGCTTGCAGCCAGGATTCAATCTCAAAAATTGACAAATCCCTTTTTTGCACATGCAACTAGAGTTAGTCATTAAAAGGGGGCCCTAACTAAGTTGATAAACAACATCCCCTTATTCAACAATCAAGAATTAAGTTGAAAATATTAGGCCTGACCATAGGAAAAATATAATGATAATGAATAAAGGTAACCGACAAGCCTATGAAAATTGGCTAGTAACAACAACAGATGCAATGACTTAAGTGATAACTAAATAACCGACAACCTGGTACAAAAAGTCAATGTACAAATATAAAGCAAGGGTTTAAGACTTGAAAGAAATTTGAGCAAAGGTATTAGTCCCAAAACCCTAGGCCAACAAAATGTTAGACACAGAAGCAAATGACCATTTTAAGCATTGAGATTGAATCAAAACTCATTGAGACTTTAAAAAATTCATTAGTTGTGATGTCGGTGGTATGCCTGGAGGATTTGGGACACTTGATGTGTTGATTTGATTCAGCTGATTTTGGATAAGTAAAGGGGGCTGCCCTAAACCAAGGATTGGTGTGGATGATGATAATAGTGGAGGAAGTGGTGGAGGGATAGGTGGTATGGTTCCTTGCAAAAGTGATGATGAGGGATCAAATATTCCTCCTTGTCCAAATAATCCACCTTCTCCTTGTGAGGTCATGGGGAGAGATCCTAGTGTGTTGAGAGGATATGTTGGTACCGTAGTGAAAGAAGAAGGCGTATAGGTGTCATGAAAGATGAGAGGAACATGGGGGTGTTTTGGATCTCGGGGGAGAGATTGAACCAAGATGGTGTTTGCATCCACGTCTTGATTGTTCACAAGGGGATGTGTTTGAAGAGCCTAAAGCAAGGAGCTTCCCTTGTTGACAATTGGCTGAGTTGGAGCAAGAGATGATGTGGGTTGGGGAATGGTTTGAATGATGCTTTGAAAATAAAATGTGAATGAGACTGGGGGCATAATCCCAAGAGGTTTCTCCAAAATAGTGTTTATGTCAAAGTCCGAGGGGATTTTAGCCCCTTCTTTTGCCAATTCTAGCATGTATTGTGAAGGATTGAGTCTCATCATGACATTGCCAATTTTTTGATTCTCAGGATTTTGGACCATTTCTATGATTTCATCTTGAGTCATCCCCAAGACATTATTGGTGATGTCTTCCTCTTGAGGATCTTGTGGTAGTAGAGGAAGATTGGATGGGGGATTGCTAGATCCCATAGGATTGATTTCAGGTGCGGTTTGACTTAGGTCACTTGAAGTAGATGTTTCCTTGTTGGCTTCCATGTTCTTCTTGTATTGAGATCAAGTTTGCACAATAAAAGAAAGATCAAATTTTAGGTACGAAGAAGGAAACAACCAAGTTTTCTCAAGGATCAAAGGATGGTGATGAGATAGATGAAGGATGGATGGTGTGAATGATTAAACTCTTTAGAATCTTGAGGGGACACTAGACTTTAGGACTTTTGGATTTTTGATTCTTGATTTGATTTGTTTTAGATTTGGATTTGGATAATGAACTCATAAACCCCAAGAGGTTGGATGTTTATCCTGGATTAAATTTGTTCTCAAGGATTGATAATTTAACTAAGGACATGAAGAAGGATTCATCTACACATACTTAGTCAAACAAGATGATTTTTGATTTGATTTAAAGGATTTTCCAAAAGTCTAGCATGATTTGATTTTTTCAAGATTCGAAGGGTTTTTTGGCGGGATGAGATTTGATTAATGTTTGGAGGATGGGTGAGAATGAGGAATTTGATCCTAGATTAGACCTAGATAGAAACCCTTTCTACAAGACCTCGGTATTGAAGAACATGCTTGTACTTCCTATGTGAGAAATGAAAATCTTTGAAAGAGACTTGGATTTTGTTGGTAATAAAATTCATACAAATTAGGATTGTTCTTTGAAGATTTCTTGTAAAAATTATAGACCAATCTTTCTCTAACTTTGTGAAGTCTTGAAAGACGTTCCTCACGAGATTTTGGACTAAGGAACTTGTGACGACTTGGTTTGGAAACTTTGAATTTTTGGGAAATCATGGGATCAAGCACATGTGAGGTTCAATTGTCTGTTATCTTGCTTAGATTGATTCTTTTTACCATAAACACTTTCTTGATTATGTTTCAAACTAAATGTCTAATGTTCTAATTTCTTTTCATCCCACAAGGTCCATTATGTGGAAATCAAGGAAATCAAGGCAATAGTTTCCTAATGTTGACTTTACTAAGAACAAATTGTGATATAAATCCAAATACTTAGAAGCCTCTAAGGATGAAATCCATATGGAAAGCAAGAGAACTTGGATTTGTCAAAGGTATTTGTTCCTCCTAAAGGGTTTGAAATTTTGAGGATTTGGTAAATGTTTGTTTTCAAGTGTTTTAGATCCACACAAATTGTTTTGATTCCAAAGTGATGCACAATCCTAGGATAAAATGAGACAATATTTGTTGAGTTCCCACTTGGATAGATCCAACCATGCTTACTCTTAGCGGATGATTAGATGCTTGACCACACTAGCTCCCCTCCATGACACACACTTCTCAGGTTATCCAAGTAGTAGTACCCATGAAAATCCCATGACATATTTCTCATCTCTACTAAGAGCCGTAAAAATGTAGGACAACTTCAGAACGACTGTTCTTGCACCAAAAAATTGATTTAGGGATTTGGGCCTTCTAAACAAAAGGTTCTAGTATAGGCATTCCATTCGCGGGGGATCATCCATATGGCAATAGACCATTGTTTCCCTTCTTTTCAGAACAATCCTCGTGATACTTGAAATTTTCTCAAGTACCCACACTTATATACCGGTTGGAAGTTGCTTGGCTTTAGCGTGTTACCAGTTGGGTTGTTCCCTGGGGTGATTAATTTTTTCCACCAAGCAGGCCCTCTAAGGATAAACAAAAGCAAGCAAGCACATTCGAAGTTCGATCAATATTTGTTTAGGAACAAAGAGAGAACACTCATGATATACTCCACTCACACTAGCAAGATTTTGTTCAATTTTAAGAACCCAAATTGAAGTGTGGAGGTAATCACTTACACAACTTAATATCACAAAAAATCCTTTTGATTCTCAAGATCGCCATGAGGTGCGAGAGAAGCGCATACGTCATTTTAGATGATATTACTTTGGATAAGGGATTACAAAACATAAAAGGCACATGTTCATTTTAATCCTTCAAAAGCAAGAATATGAGTTCTTTTTAAGCACCAAATTTTAAGTGTGAGATTTGTTTGTTCAATTGTTAAGTCCAAAAAAAAATCTAGTAAGTTTCCTATGGTTCTTTTTAATCCCCTTTTTTTTGAAGCCCAAACAAAAATTATTGAGTCCTAAAAAGCATGAAGATGACAAAATCCTTAGAAAAGGGATTATAATTTCTCCCCAAAGTGTTTAAAATCACTTGATACAATGGAATGATAATTCCATAGAGAAATCCTTGTCTTTGTTTCCTCCCTTCACCTTTGATCAAGCCCCCTACAAAAACTGGTTAATACTATAGGAACAGAGGCCAAAAACTAGTTAGAAATCAAAAGCAATCAAAATGCAGAAGCACATGTAAAAATTAATTTGAAAACTTCCTTTTACCCAACTCCAGCAACGCATTCTATGATGGTGACGCTATTTGAAGAGGTCAGCATCGCTATATAGCACCGCTGAGGACTGATAGCGGTGGATTGTGCAAAACCAATGAGTGCAAATGCGGCGCTATTTGTGACCAATGGCGGAGTTTGGAGTTTGTCACCATCGTTATCTGGCGCCGCTGGACTGGTAGTCGTGGAGTTTGACTTTAGCGGTGCAGTTTTCCCATAGACATAATTTTTTTTCAAAAAACAACAAAATTTCTCAAAAAAATGTGTTAGATTCTTCAGATTCGCTCTCCTTCTAGTGCCAAAATGTGAATGGTTGATCCTAGACATGCACAAACACAAAGAAAAAACACACAATTAGTCCAATATGCAAGTTAGAAACAACATTCCCCATGAAATTCATTTGAAACATGAAAACAAGAAATAAAATGAAGAACACAATGAAAAAGCTATTAAATCCTATATAAATGCTCAAACTCAATCCCATGCGGGAATTGGTGCCATTTTGATGTGGAAAATGGACCTTTCCCAATTCCTTGCAAGCTTGATGCTCAATGGTGAAGATTTGATGCTCCTTGGTGAAATTTCTCCATAACCTAGCTATGGCAATATGAAAAATGGATGAAAATGGACAAAGATGGATGGAGATTGCTATAAAATTGAAGATAGAAATGTTGCATGAAGTTGTGCCTCCAAAATTGAAATATGAGCCTTCCATTTATAGAAGAGAATGATGAAGTAAGAGGCAAAAAGGATGAATCTGGGACAAAAGACCAACGAATAGGAAAAGGCCACTTGTCAACATGTGAGTGGATGAGGAATGAACACATTTTGATGAATGTGTAAATAAATGTAGTTAGGTGGAATTTGAAATTGATGAAATGAAAAGTTGGAGGGAGAAATAAATGGAGTTATTGCCACTTGGCTCAAGGCAAAGGACATGTAAGAGGCCTTTAATGCCTTGTTGGATGTACTCCTCCTTTTGGAGGGATTTTTGAATTTGAAGAATATTCCCTCCTTGATGCCACGTTGAGAGAAAATAGGAGATTTAATAAATCAATAAAATGATTTATTTGTGCAAGTTGCAAATTCTAGAGGATTTTATGGATTAGGATTAAGATTAATCAAGATTTGATTAATTAAAAACGAGATTAGCTGACGTGACAATTTGATTTAGATTTTTGGATTAATTTAAATCAAAGTTGAGAGGAATATGAATTTAGAATTAATTAAATAAAGTTTAATTTATTTAATTAAATAGAATGGTGTTTGTTTTAAAATAAATATAAATTTATTTAATTAAAAGAGGGATTATCAGATTGACGAAACAAAATGATTTATTTAATTAATAAAATATGAATTAATCAAATAAATTTGATTTATTTAATTAAGAGATGAAATGTAATGAATTTAATTAAATAAAGATTATGTAATTAAATAAAGATTATTTAATTAAATGACTAGAAGAGGAGAAGAAGATTATGTAATTAAATAAAGATTATTTAATTAAATGACTAGAAGAGGAGAAGATTCGGGACGAACTGGTGTTAGTAAGGTCAAGATCAAGTTTATAGGATCAAACAGGATATTTTCTGTGTCTACAATAATTACGTGTTTACACCCATTTTGCCACGAGCGAATGTGTCCTTGATCAAGGATTTTTTTTCATTTCTAAGCTTTAAAAACACTATTTCTGGGTATGTGCAGGATCATCATGGAAAAAACAAGCCCTTAAGTGGCAAAAAATTTAGAAAAATTAGAGTTAGGCAACTTGACATAAAAGTTTGAATAAGTTATCTATATTATTTCAAAAACATGTAAGAATAGAATTTGTAGAAAATTGAATCTATTTTCTAAAATACTAGGTTTATTTACAAAAAAAAAAAATTCTATTTGGTGAAAATTTGAAATTTCAATATAGTAGTACTTAAATTTCAGAGAAAAAATAAGTAGGTGTCTGTCTGACCACCCTAACCACATTAAAATAATAATATTTTTTTATCATATTTTAGATATAAGTAGAGGAATCATGTCTCGATGTGATGCATATTTTTTTGTAATTTTTTTCCATGTAAATAATTAATTATAATTTTTTGATTACAACTTTTAAAAAATATAAAAACTCGTATGTCTGACCACCTTAACTTGGTCAAAACTTCATGAAATTCATTTTTTTGTTTTTTAATCTTATAGTATGTGAAGCATAGAATGTGACACATGTTTCGGATTCAAAAATTATTATACTGTTTGAAAGCTATAGATGTTTTTCAATTAGCCTATCAATTAGGATTTTAGTCATAATTCAATAGAAAATGAATAATAATTATTTATTAAATTCAAAGTAAAGCATAATTTTATATTGCTGGATAGATAAGAATATCCTTTAAAAACTCTTTTCGTTTCATCAATTTTGGGTAAGAAAAATGTCGTCAGCCACATACCCATCATATTGCCACTTTTTGGCCCATCATGATTGTGCACATACCCTTCTACATTTTGTGTTCCTACATTTAGTTTCCTGTTTCACTTTCCAAAATCTCTGTTTACTAAAATCATCCATATTAAGGTTAATTTGACAAATTTAGTGCATTTTTTGAATTCAAAATTTGCTTTCAAAATGACATCATTTTTCAATTTTTGCATAGTATAGTCAGTTAATTATCTTGCTTCAAATTTAAATTATTTTAATCTCTTTGCATTTCAATTCATTCTTGCATAATGGACATGGGTATTGGTAATATTTGGAAGTCCTTAATGTCTTTAGTTGATGTTTCACGTTATTTATTTGGTCATGATCCTAATGCAATAGGACCTAATCATTCTCAATCAAATCCTAATGAATTTCCTCATGAAGTTGACATATTAGGTGAAGATGATAATAGCACATGCATGAATTCATAAACAATTTTTTTGACAACCTTGAGAATAATGCATCATTTTACCCCTCCATGCAACAACCAACACCTCCTATTATTCCATCACTAGAGATGTTTGGTATTTTCATCCTAAGATTGAATCACAAACCAAGCCTAAAACTCTAATCATGAGTGAACCTAGTCTCTCTAACCAAGTTCATACTCATCTATCCTACACTAATAAAGTCACCAAAACACCCATAAACCTAGAAGAGACTTATGGACAAGGATTTAAGATCCTAACCAAGCAAGGATGTGACACAACAAATGAAAATGAGATTCATAAGTTGTTAGAACAAATCCTAATTGTGTTAGAAACCAAGATCACTTGGATGCAATCACCTATCACATGCAAAAGACATGCAGAACCAAAGAAGATGTTCTGTAAATCTCAAAGTAAAAATGCATTATTATCACCTGCATGCAATCACCTATCACATGCAAAAGACATGCAAAACCAAAAAAGATGTTCTGTAAACCTCAAAGTAAAAGTGCATTATTGAGAATCAATTATTACAAAGAGATCAATCCTTATGAAGGAGATCAAGAAACCCTAAAAGGGAAACCCTAAATGAAACCCTAGTCTGCACACTTAATAATTAATCAATTATTAATGTGCCTAAGTTTAGCTTAAGCAACTAAAGGAATAAGTGACTTAATTAATTAACCAGTATGATATAATTAATTAAGCATAATAACTTATTACTCTAACACCCCCCTTCAAGATGAACTTAGGAAGAAGCTAAAACACTAGAAGAAGATGCATGCAAGCAAGGATGGGTCCCAACAACTAGGCCTGATTAGGTACCCATTTAAAAATGCAAGAAAGAGGTAGAGAAGAAAAACCCAGTGGGAAAAACCCCCCTACAATGAGATGACATGCTGCAAAGAAGCACTGGAAGAACACTGTAGAGTAACACTAGAACTGCAATCTGGCAAGCAAGGAAAGATACTTCTGTCTACAAGAAACCATATCGGAATCATAATGATGCAACAACAGACCCGATGCCATGGAACACTCAAAAAATCCAAATGGGAATAACCCTAGAATCTATGAAGCAACAGTCGATTATTGAATGATGTATTACTAAAAACAAAGTGCAAAGATGCAAGGTGCACTCTCCCAACTACCAAACCATCCAAGTAATCTCCAAAACACCCATCGGGCCAAATATAGATTAATGATAAACCTAGGATAGATACAGAAAAAAGTGCATGGACAGCAACATAGAGCTCCTCAATACCTTTCCAACGCCGCAAAGGTAGTGAAAATCGGAGATCGTGGCAAAAAGTTATGAGCTCGGAAGCATAAAATAAATATCTGACTTCAAACAAAAATAAATGCAGTAAAATAGAAAAATACTATAAAATAAACTACACCATAGGAAAGTGCTCGGAACTAGCTTTTTGGCGATATCTTGTTTGCCCGATTTCGATACCGTATGCCCAAATTATGCCAAAAACAAAAAAAATGCTCATTTAGGCAAATTAGGGCTAGGAGGGGGCAAAGAGGCCGTACGATCGATGACGTCAACATTTCATGAGTAAAAATTTGACGGCCACTAGCCGTCACCGCAAAAATTCGCCCCTCCTGGAAAAAAATTGATAGAGCCCCTAGTCGCTGATATGACCAAGGGCTGGGTGTTGGAGATGGCCGGGGGCCGAGCGCGGAGCTCCCGGTCCCCCATATGACCTTGAGCGAGCTGCAAGGTGCCTACGGGGGCTGGCGCTGGGACACCCAATTCTCCATAGGACCCCGGGCTCGGTGGAAGGGGCTGAAGGCCACCGGTGGAGGTCGTCGGCGATGGCAGGTTGGAGGCCGCTCGGTGGCGCGGCGATGACTCTCGCCATTTGAACTAGCCGCTCAAAACCCCATGCGCAAATGTAATTTTTTGGCATGATTTTCAAGAATTTTTGTCTCGTGAAGCATGTTGGGGAGGCCATATGACCTCCTTGGCAATTTTTTTTGCCTCATAAACCAACTTCTCAGAAATCAACCATTGGACAGGTGTTTCTAGGATTTTGGGGCACTGTGAATGCGATGGCGACGTCCGTTTGAGCCCAAAGTGTCCTGAAAAATTGGCTACCCCCAAGTCTTGCAAAAATGATGTTGTGGAAACCCTTGCACTTGAAACTCACTAAAAGGCCATATCTTTAGATCACGAACAAGAAGCTACAGGTCTGGAGCTTTGATACTATGTTAGAAACCAAGATCATACATGCAAACCTAAACACCTTCCACAGAAGAGAAAAACAATGAAAAAGAAGATCTTTGCATGAAATGTGCAAATTGATATTATTCAAGAATTCAAAGATTACAATGAGATGATTTGCTTTATAAAAGCAAAGTATGCAACCCTAATGTTGACCTAAAAAAAGCTCAACTAAATGAAGCTTGCTTATTAATTAAGTAAACTAATTATTACCTAAGCAGAATCTAAGTAAAGTTATGCAAGTGTAATTAAATATTAATTACACTAACAAATTGAAGATACTAAAGGACTAGGATATCAAGAGCCTCCTCCTTCCACATCTTCTAAGGAAACAAGTGTCCTTAATAATGAAAAAATCCATCACAAGGATGATAGGATCATCTTAGGTCCTATTCCTCAAAGTCTACCTCAACATGTTGTCCAAACAAGTAATCAATCCAAGCCTTATAAACTCAAGAAATTGCAATTTCCTTGTCCTATGTCTGAAAATGAAAAATCCTTACACATGCTTCTTCATCAAGGTCTCATAACATTGCCACCTATTAAAGCACATCCAAAGAAAAAAAAAAGGAAAAAGCACAAACATGTCTCATTGTCAAAACCATAGAACTCTTGGACATAGTATTGATGAGTGTCGTGCCTTAAAGAGGATATTGAGTTGATTTATTCCTCCTGACAATTCTTATGAATTTATAATTGGATATAAATTACATGAACTTTGCTTCTTGTCATGTGATAGTTGTATGATCATAGCATACTCACTGTTATATGTTTTACGTTCATTGCAAATACTTTTCTATATTGCAAGGAGATCATTCTCACCACTTATCTTGGCTCATTCTTGCCTTGCACTTAGTGGGAGAAAGTGGTTGGATAGCCTTGTCCTATTTTGGCACTTGACATTATCCCTTTGGCTAGTTGTCCACCTTTTGCATATGATGAACAAGATTGGGATGTAGATAAAATGCTAATAGGTTGAATCACATGTGCCTTACTAGTCTTGCCTTTGTTTTCTTTTCATGTTATTTGTGTGATTGCATGTGTGTAATATGATCCCCTGTATCGTTCTGTTTGACATGTCTTTATGTTCATTCCTCTATTTGTACCTACATTCTTCTATATGTTGTAAATCTTTTATCTTTTCTTTTGTCTTATGTTTTCCTTTTGGGGATGACGCAAGGTATTGAGACATTTAGGTCTCTTCCATGTTGACCCAAAATATTTTCATTGTTTTCACTTTCTATGTTTCATTCTTCCAGTTCTATGAGTATTTGGAGAATGATGATGTTTCCGAGCTCTATAATATCATTGTATCAAAGACATACGATGACCCTAAATCTGTGGATCCCTTATGTGTGATTTTGGGATTTTATTTGGGGGCAACCCCTTTTTCATGACGTAGCTTAATTTGGAAACATGAGGGGTTTCCAAATAAGCTCTCATGTCTTCTTTCTTGTTTGGCATTTATCATTTACTACTTTAAAGTAATTTCTCACAACATGGTGTTTAGAAATTTATTTAAAGTGGGGGCATACATTGGCATTACCATTTTGATTTTTTTTCTATAACTTATGTTTCAAGGGGCGATCTTCTTATTTCATGCGATGTGTCCTATTCTTGATGGTGTCATTGGGTTTGGTGTCGACCTTTCTTGGCATATGATATTCCTTTTAGTGGTGATGCTACACATTTAATTCCCTAAGTTGTGAATCTTTTATCCTATACTTGTCCTCTCTTGGAGACATTAGGCACAATGTTCCCTAAGATAAGACCTTTCATGAACTAAGCAAAACACTTTGAACATGTATTATCCTATTTGAATTTTTTCATAAGTGTTTAGCATAACACAACTTGCTAAGCTTGTGAAGCTTGATGGTACAACCCTTTTTCATGGCCACAAAGCATAACACACCTTTCTTAGTGGAGCCATTTTTGTTCATATGTGCTTAGCATAATGTAGCTTGCTAGCCTTGTGAAGCTCAAAGTTCATATTTTTGTGGCAACTTATCAAAGTTATTAGAGATACAACTTTGGTATGGTTAGTACGATGAGAGCCTATAGACCTAACATGAATTTCTTATTGTACGGCGAGAGCTTGTAGACTTGGTATGAATTTCTCACTTAGTCATTTTCTGGGGGCTCACCTAGTGTATATCAAACTACACTAGCCCTTGTGAGCGCATTTTTGTTTGCATAGTGGATAGTGGGTTTCACTTGCGAACATTGTTTAGACAAAAAAATAAGTCTTGATCCACATCGAGCTGGACAAATAGTTGAGGCTTGATCTACCCCTTTTTCTTTGAGTTTTTGACAATGCATGATTGAGTATCTTATCAATTTTGTATATTTATGTTTAACATAAACATGTGTCTCATTGTGCCTTTGTTGGCTTTGCCATGAGATCTTAGATCTTGGGGGCTTGACCTTCACCTTATCTTTCCAACAGTTGTACAATTAGATGTCTCTTGATTGTCTACTTTAGTGTGAGTTTGGCACAAGGTCATCCTCTCACTAAAGTGGGGGCTAAATGTTGTGTAGAAAATGTATCCCTTTACATTTTCACACTTTTTTTGGGCCCTCCTAATTAAATTGGACTTAATCATTCCTTAATAATCCCTATTTTTTATCTACAATCCTAATAAATCATTTTTCGAAGGGGAATCCTGACAATAATTAATGCCAACACATAACACTTTACCTTGAGCAATGTGTGTTCTAGGAATAGGAGCCTAGGACCCATTCACCCATGGGCGAATGGGTCCTCTCTAGCCCTTTGAACATAAATTTAAAATATGTTTTTGATGTTATTTAAAGGTCTCTGAATCCATATTTCAATGTTGGCTTGTAATATTTGAATTTCGGGAAGTTAAGGATACATACCTATTAATACAAGATTATTTCATAAAATTCAAATCCTAAGACATCTAGATTTCAAGTGAAAGTTTACAAGAGCTAAAGTTGATAATCAAGAGCATGCAAGAGCAGATATATTAGATATTTATTACAAAAATCAAGATCCAATCATCTTGTCAAAGTCTTATTGCATCATGCATGTTTTTGGAGCTAACATTATGATGTAGGTTTCAAGGTTCAATCCAAGTATTAAAGTCATGTCTCAAGCATCAAGATCCACATCCATTGAAACCATTTCATGCAAGTTGTAGATCTCCATTTGAAGGTTTATTCAAGGGTTTGGTGAGTTGCAACATAGATTTGTTCATTCATCATTCCTTTTATGCTTTCATTATTTCAATTCAAGGTTTAATTAGCAAAATGAGGTTTGACCAAGGAAAACCCCCATTCACCAAAAACAATTTTTTTCCCCTCTTGTGTTTGTGTTGCAGATTTAGGTTGAAGAAGGATTGAAGACCTCTTGAAGAGAAAGATTGGAAAAGTTGTCAAAGTTTCTGTCAAATCATGAAATCTCACCTACAGATCTGATTTATGACTTTCTGACACTGAAACCTGGATCAAATAGGAGCTATAGAATGGTATCAGAGGCTCCTAAAAGTTCTCTAAAAACCATAACAAAAGACCCATTCGCCCATGGGCGAGTGAGTCCCAATTTGCCTCTTGAAACTATCTTTTGATGATAGGTACACATCATTCAAACCTTCTCAGATCTATAAAAAGTTTGTTGTTTCTATTTTTCATATGCTTTATATTGTTGTTACAAGTTTGAATTGGCATAATTAGGTTGATTTTCTATTTTTATTTTTTCTCCCAAAAGTGTTGTTTATCCTTGTACCCTCATCCTCAAGCATAAGGAAATCATTAAATTCTCACATTGAGTTGATTCACCTAAGGGTTTTTAGTCAATTATTTGTGGGGATCTCATTTCCTAATGAGAATAGGAAGATAGGGTCTATTATCACCCTCTTGACTTACCTTTCCACTTTGGGACACCCTATTTTTCTTTATTTCAATAAGAAAAAGAAAACAATTTAAAAGGGTATGCAAGATCAAGGGTTTTAGCATTGGTGTTTTTTTAATAACCCCTTTTATATTTTTAAATGTATGGATAGCCTCATCTCCCCATGATACAGATTGAACCTTCTTGAGCATCCTAGAGATGGATTTAGTTTTTTTACAAAATTAGTGAAAAATATGTTAAGAAATTTATTTTTTCCAAAAAATGATTAGATTCCCTTAATAGTTTTGGGAATTTTAATTTTGTCAAATTTTACCACTCTTTTAGGATCAATCTTGATACCATCATTTGAAACAATATGGCAAGAAATTTACCCCCTGTAACCCCAAATGTACATTTCTTAGGGTTCAAAGATATGCCATATTAAATGGATTTTTCAAATACTTTCTCAAGATGAGTACAATAATCTTCTATTTTTTTAGAAGACAATTAAATCATCCTCATATACTACCATCATAATATCAATCAAATATGAAAATGCAACATCCCTTGCTCTCTAAAAAGTTGATCCTATGTTAGTCAACCAAAATGGTATCCTAACATAAACATATGTAACCCACAGTGTAGTAAAGGTAGTCTTGTATTTCTTTGATTCCTTTACCACATCTTGATTATACCCTAAAAACCATCCATCATAGATAGTAACTCACACCTAGTCATCTTTTGTAGCATTGCCTCCATATTAGGAAGGGGATAGTTATCTTTTAATGAAGATATGTTCAAATTTTGGAAATCAACACAATATTATATCTCCATTATTTTTCGTTATTGACACCAAATTAGAGACCTAGGTGGAATACCTAATTAGCTTTGGAATACCTAATTGGCTTTATGATCCCACCCTCTCGAAGCTTCATCAATTCCTACTACATCTTTGGTGCTAATATTTGGTTCATAGGTCTTTGATTTTGTTGGAAAAGCTTAGCATCAGGAATTAAAGGGATCTCATGCTAAAACAAGTCTTCTCTAGAGGATTTTAAGTCATCATAATACCATGAAAAGAAATGCTTGTATTTCCTTAAGTAACAAATCTATAAGCATAAGTCTACTCTTGGGAACTATTTTTTTCCCAATGTAAACTTTCTTAGGGAAATTTTCTGTACCTAAATTTATTTATTCTAAATAATTTTCATGGACATGGTTTGAATTAGCCACATATTTATTTGAATTATCAAAATATCTTTCAAGGAAACCAAGCCATTTGGGATCTTGTTAGTATTTAATTGAATAAACTCATTCCTAAACACTGTCTCCTTTCCCTCTAAAATTTCCACAAGATTTTGAAAATCTATGTTTTGATTGTAATATTCTTCAATAAAATGTAAAAACTTTAAAAAATCTTGATAATCATGAAATACTTTCCAATTATAAACATTATTAGGCAATATTGACCTATTTAAAATATCAATGGTGGATATACCAACAAAAGTTATATCATTAGGCCATACTGCAATGTTGGCCAAAAAATTAGCTATAAAATTCTTAGATCTTTCAATCCATTCTATAGAGAATGCATCAAACATTTCTAGAGAATCCCATACTACAACCTTATACTATTTTAATCTCCTATTTTTTGAAATATATTTTGCTCTTAGTTGGGACACAACTAATTCTAAGTTTGGTAAAACCCTTAGTTCCTTAATTCCATGTTTGATTACAATATTAAGCCCTAGACAAAGTGTTTCATATTTTTCTACATTGTTTGTGCTTCAAACTTTAATGAATGGTTTTTATTTTTATGTTTTCATTTTTCGAGTATGTGAGACCGCTACCTCATGCACTTATATTTTTCTATGCTTTATGGTGTATCCAACATATTTTGTTGTACATAGTATTTTTTATGATGATGCATTATTTATTCCCATGGATGGTGGTGGCACTCTCAAATTTTGCAAATGTGAAGTGCCCATATTGAAAATTTTGCCTCTGTACTCTCAAAGGTACCCTTGAAAAACCTGCTTAAGTGATCCACTTTGGAAGGTCATATTTCGGAGCCTGTTAATTTTCAAACCAAACCCCTTGATGGACCCACTCATGTGAAATATGTGAACATGTATGTAAATTTTAAGCTTCCCACAATAAGGTTTGTTAGGGTTTTGAAAAGCGAAGCTGGAGGGTTTTGACACTTTTTTGCTGTTTGCAAACTTCCAGTTTTGCAAAGTGGCCTCCTATTC
Organism: Sequoiadendron giganteum; assembly: GCA_007115665.2. Taxonomy (NCBI): domain Eukaryota; kingdom Viridiplantae; phylum Streptophyta; class Pinopsida; order Cupressales; family Cupressaceae; genus Sequoiadendron; species Sequoiadendron giganteum. Next base: position 547,206,615 of record CM021100.1, read on the forward strand.
AGGTTCATATTTCACAAATGGTTGACTACCAAGCCAAAAGGATTGTTTCTATCCATTATCCCCACATAAATGTACTCCCGTGTCAGGTTTCAAAGCCTCATGACATGATTTGATATTTTTACCAGGCCAAAAGTAAATACAGTTTGTTCAGTTTTGCATCTACATTTTTTGAAGGTTTTCAAGGAGGCCAGCTTTGACATTTAATATCTTTTGATGAATGATGATTCAAGAAAATCCCTCTTGCACACTCACTCATTGGTTCTAAATGAGATTAATTTTCCAGGGGCAGCTCGCCAGGAGTTGATTTGATATTTTTCATGATGACGATTTGGTGAGCCCAGATTGGTTCTGAACAAGTGCAGATGCAAAAAAGTTCAATTGGGCAACTTTGGCATTTAATATCTTTCACCTCGAGATTCATTTTTCTGAACCGTCTTTTGCAATCCATTCTTGGATCAAATGACTACATTCCCACAAGTTTTCATGGCTCCAGGAGGTCGTTTGACTAGTTTCCTAGGGTGATTCCAGAAGCCGCTTGACCTGTTTTGCTCATTGTGCAAATATGTCAGAAAATAGATTTTAATGACAACCCAGTTCCTGTTTTCACCTCATATGCCAAAAGGCTTCCCCAGGACAAATTAAGGATACAAATTGTTTGAAAGTGATTTTTTTTTTTAGTCGAGCTCACAAGGGGACTTGACATATGTTACATAATCTGATGAGGTTTCTATCCAATTGGGAGAAAGTAAAAACCTTGGTGAAATAAATATAAAATGATAAATATCAGAGCCCATTTAGAGTTGGGTGGCGTTTCACTTGGGTTATGAAGGAATGAAGTGACAACATTATTTAAATCTTGTCAAGTTTTTGAATGGTTACATAATAGTGAGAAAGCAAATCTCTTACATAGGCTAATTTTGATTGAGGAAACCTTGATTCTGATGGAGAGGCTTGTTGGTCTTGTGAGATGTGCAAGTTGAAGCAAGAAAAATTCATACCAAGGACAATCGTCTCATCATTTTGTTATGAAATTAGGCATTTAGACGAAATTTTAAGCAAATGTGGAAGGGATCAGACACTTGGGAGTTATAGTGGCATTGAACCTTTTCCAATTAACAAGAAAAATAAGGTACAGATCGAATCGGAGCTTGGTAAGAAGTGAATCCTGAATACTTGAATGCACCTTGTCACGGTGATAGTGGATGGCCTTTCGGTATTTTTGTGGAGCTGATTGATAACGCCAGGGCAGAGGCTCAAATAAGATCAAACTAAGTATTGTTTGAATATGGACGTGACTAAAGGTGGATAAAAATCATTGAGTGTTTTGTACAGCCCGTGCTTTTGGTCTATTTCCTTTTACTTTGATGGGAGGGGAGCCATTCACATTTGGTAAAACATAGTGGATTTGTTGAAAATGCCTCAAAAAATTTTGAGCAACTGCATTTGGCAACTGTAATGCTACATTCCACTCCTGAACCGATGTTACCATCTCTCCAACCCGTGCCAGAACAAGGAAGGAGAAAATTTTCACAATAAAAATGCGTCAAAATTGATTCAAGGAGATCCCATTTTTGATGTAGTGACTGTTTATGTTTCTTAGAGGAGTGCACGGGCTTGGGAAAGAGTTTGCGTAGTAGTGGAGCGACATTGAAAAGATATTTGGAAACTTTCAAGCAACTGCAATTGTCAGAGCATGACGTGGGGGCTTTGGAACAGGTTGTAGACATCCATCAAAGCATGAAGACTATGGAACTTTAGCTGGAACGTGAAGAGCCAAATGATGGAGGGCAGGAAGCCTAAGAAAGTTTGACAAGAGTATTGCAGAGGAAACTTTTGAAAGGGTTGCACAGGATGGTGCCACCTTGAGTTGCCGAGTAGAAACATTAGGGCAAAGCGAGGAACGAATGAACAAGATGAAGCTGGCCTTGTGAATAAATCCATACCATCAATCACGGACCTCACGTGATGAGGATGACAACAACAGGGGAATGCATGGGGTGTGTGAGATGCCTTGGTGGGTCCTGGCAGTTACAATACAAAATTATTTAAAAGGGTTTTTAAATGGTGGTTTCAATGTTGCCGAATAATTGTTTGGTGCTTTCATTATTAAAGGGCAATTATTTTAAATGAGACATTTAAAGTATTATGGGAATAGGAAATAAGTTTATGGCCCAATAAAAGACTAAAATGGCTTCCCCCTTTTAAATAAAAATGAGAAACACTTTTCTTTGCTGGAAGATAATGAAGTGCAAAGACACAGGTAAAGTATTTTTACCTGGCCCAGATGAAATATTTTTAAATTTTCCACCATTTTAAAATGTGAGGAAAATAAAAGGGCACGGGTGATACTTTATCAACCCAATAAAAGCCCAATAAAATAGTTAAGGGTTTTCACCTTTTAGAAACAAAAACTATGGCTGGGTAGAATTTTTAAATGCAAAGTAAGTGTGAGATAAAAGTGACACGGGAAAATCAATTTGCAGCCAATTGAAGATAAATCAAAGCCTCATTATTAAAGTTAAATAATTTTAATTGCTGGAGGTAAAGTGTAAAGTGCAAGTGATTTTATACAGCAAAATAGGGGTAGAATAAAAAGAGCTTTCATGGGAGAACAAAGTAGTTTTCACTATAGGGCACATGGAGTGGAGCAAGGTGAAGATATTTTCACAGGTGAAACAATATTTTCAGTTGCAGGGGTAAAAAGTGGGAGATGAGGGTGAAGATTTTTCATGAGCAAGTGAATTTGTTGTTGAAGAATCAAGGTAAGTGAAGGAAAAAAACAAAGGCAAAGTTTGAAGAGAGAAGAGAGAGGCTTTTCTTTTTGTAGATTAACAATGGATGGAGCTTCCGGATGTCATCAACAGAACAGTTCTTGGGCTTCTTTAGTTTCCTTTTATTCTCTTTCTCTTTTCATTGTAAGGGTTCCAATTTTTTTGAAAGCTCTGCAAGGCAGGCAAAAGTTCTGGGTAGATTGAAAAGCTAGGGTGAAATATGACTGTTAGTCAATTAATCTGAGGTGTCTTGTGTTTTGAGTTAAGCTTCATGAATATATTTTGTCTAAGAATTGTCTCCATTGCTGAGATGTAAAACTCTTTTGAATTCAATAATCAAAGATTTCTTGGGTTTTTTCATGCATATTTTCTACATTTGAGTTACATCTATTGTTGCTTTTTGTTCATTGAATAATGTAATTTCTTTGATGAATGTCAGCTGCATTTGTTATTGCCTATTGTTCATGGAATAGTATAATTGTTTCAACAAATATAACAAGAGTATTGAGTTTTTAGGTGGATTTGTAAGAATGGTTACCAGATAAAGCTTCAGCGGTCTTGTTGTCATAATGTGATAGCATTTTCAAAGACCTTCAAAACATGTTTAACACTGTAGGATGAAGTGTTGGTTGTATGACTTCGTAGCCCTCTTCTTGGCACTGGTCAATCTTTATGCTTCTGTTGTTTTCAGTTTGATCACAAATTATTAAATCAAAAACCCAATTCAATTCTATATTTTGATTTATGTGTTTTCCATGTTCTCCATGCTGGTTAATGAAATTCACTCAATGTCTTAGCCAATATTGAGTGATATTTTAGGTTTCTCAACATAATTCTGTGAGAGCATTATCTGTTAAGCAATATCCTATTAATTGTGTGTCTAAATCTTTAGGTGTTGCTAAAGGGTCACCCCCCTAGGTCCTACAAAGCCTGAAGTGTAGGGGAAATGTGTTCTAATCTCATTTCGTATCAGTTGGCCAAATCCATCTTTGAGTCTGAACATAGGAAATTAGCTAGTCTTTAGGATTCATTTGATTTCTTGATTTGGAACACCAACAGAATGGGGACTCTGCTAGGGAATGCACTCAGAAATTTGGTTGTAGATTGTCTTATCAAAGAGTCATTCAAATCTTGAGCTATTATTTGGAGCTAGAGACCTTAAAAATTATTGAATAATATTTTCCCATCTGAGTCACCAATAGAATGGCAACTCTGCTAGGGAGAATTCTGAATCTCCAGTTGCAAATTGATATTTCATAGTCATATTATTTTCTATTCTAAATTTGGTTCAAATATTGAAGGATTTCAAACTTGAAGATTTCATGATATGTGGTTCTCTGCTAGTGAAAGGAACTCAGAAGAAAGTTTACATGTGAAAGAACTTCATATTGCTTGAGGTTCAGTCCTCTTTGAAGAGAGGTGATGACTCTGTCCAAAGCACCTATTGAAAATTTGAAGAAAAGTTCAAAATCTACAAAATCTCCAGTTAGGAAGAACAATTTGCAGTAGCTCCAACATTTCTAGGTATTCTTCGCCTTTGGTTTTCAAGAAAATTGTGTGTGAAAACCATATTTGACCATTTTAGGAAAACTTTGGTTCCCTATTGAGTGAACGAGCACTAAAAAAGGGAAAGAACAATAATATTGAGTTAGCACATGATGGAACTTCAAATTTCCACTCTGTAAGTTCCATTTTATCTTACCTTTGCTTCTAGTCCTCCATAATGTTTGGGAAAAAGCCTAAGGTTGGGGTTTTACCTTTGTTTTCATGTAGAACCCTCATGTTTTGTCTTATGCCTTGGGTGGGATCTATTTGGCCATTAATTTTTGAGGAGGGTTTTTAAAACAAATTGAGCACCATCATTTCGTCTAGGCAGGGCCCCTTTTGGTCCATCATTTTATTTCCTTCACCGGACTTTATTATTTCCTAAGTCTAGGATGGCCCCGTGCTCCCTCGTTTAAAACAACTTATGTCATTTTTTTTCGTTGGCCTAGTGATGTCCCCTCATGCTTTTAATAAGTGTTTTATATTTTGTAGAGGAACAAATTTGCATGACCGTAGATCAATCACCGTTTGATCTCGGCCGTTCCCCGCTATCCCGTGATGACCCCACCACACAGTTTCAACTGATCATGATATCACAGGCGAGCACCACGTGTCTCATCTAGTGAAGCTGAAAGGATGATAAAAATACTTTAATACATTTATTTGACTTTAATAAATTATGTAGCGGGTTACTAAAGTAGTTATGAGATGCATGTGCTTCAAATCAATGGAGATATTATAATCTCGGTAGGAAAGGTACTGGATGATTAACGACATGAGCTGGTGACTGTGTTGAATGAGTAGTATTGTTGATGGTTAAGATCAACGGTTGCCCACCATCACGTGATCGGGAGTTGCAAGGTCTTTACTAATTGCGATATGACGGGCGAGTGCCATGTGGATTTCCTTGGCAACACAGAGTATGGTGGGCCAGTGTTTCCATGGTGGAGGTCATGTTAGAGAATGTTTTGAAGGCAGCCATTTGATGATGCAACCAAAGTGAAGGATCGACGGATAGTATTTGAATTTGCATCAAATGTGATTGGAGCCATTGGCGTAGTGCGTGAGTAAGATTTAATGGTGGATGAGATGTCTACTAGCATGATTTGATCGAAATAAAGCAACCATTTTTCTTTCCCTATTGTGTCACAAAGCATTCAAAACATTTTCGTGGAGTAGTCTCAAGGCCGAGGATGAATTTATGAGTTGTTACAGAAAAGATTAGGGTTCCTGCACATAGAAAGTCATAAGTTGATTTCTATATCTCCTGGTTAATTTGCAATCTGAATTTGGGAGGAATTTGATGTGTGGTTGTCGGAAGGCCTGTTGAAAATTGTTTTAGGGCTATAGGTTAACTGAATTGTGAGAAATTGCAAGGTTTTGTTCTATAATTTCATAATTTCACTTAGCCCTAGTTTGTTTGAGGTTCTAAGTAGCAGGGAGACCCTAGTTTACTCAGGATGGTGCCGTCAAAGTAGCATTCTAGCTAGGTTGATTATCTAAATAGAAACCTATATGATGATTTCTCAGATCAATTGCCCTTGTCAACGAATGATAGGAAGAAGGGGTTGGTCTTGATGCGAGGAAAAACCCTAGGGGAGGGATTAGTATATAATTGTTTCAACATAGCTGATGCTAGGGTTCCCCTTACGAGTTTGGAAATTTTTAGACTATGGTTTGGACAAAGGAATTTGCCCCATCATTTTTCAAATGGTTGGAGGTATGATATAGGGAAGCTGGTAGTACCGAATGTGTTCCTTGATGTGGATTTGCTTAGGGTAGTGGCTACACGATATGACCCTGTCACACAGGTGATTAGAGATAATTATGGAAATGTTCTGTTAAGCATTAACAGAGAAGAGTTTCGACATGTTTTTGATTTGAGTCAGCCCAGTATGTTCTTGGTTCCTATTGAGCTTGAGGGGGTGAAACATGAGTATGGGAGGTCGAAATAACTTTTCAAAGTTAAGTTGCTCCCACCTTATTTGGATAGGGAATTAGCTCTGGTGACTAGGAACCTTTCAGACTGAATTACTTTGCAAATCATTTCTTGGCCACCTTCTACTCATTATGTCATATTTTGGGTTTTAACCCCAACACAGTGATGCCCATAGCTTATATGTTCATGGGGGTACAAATACAACACCCTAATTTCTTGGTGGTATATGATTTTTCTTCTCTTTTGGCCGAAAAGATACATGAAGGGCTGTTGAAGTTGAAGAAAAATGATGCTGACACTCCATTCTTTTGGTATTCCATGTTAATGTATATGTTCTTGTATAAGAATGCTGAATTCATCTCTGAGAAGATGAAGTTGAAGTAGTTTCTTAATGGAGAAAAGCTGCCAGTGCAAGTGTGGACTGCTGATTTATCATACAACAGGGATAATGCTAGTTATGTGCAGTTTGACAACTATTTTACTTCCAAATTGAGAGCCAGGCTGATGGTAAATGTACCCAGAATTTTTGAGGAGTTGCATAACTTCCTCAGACCAAAGGAGAGGAAGCCAAAATTTAAAGTTTGCCACAACTGGGGTGACATTATCCCATACCCAGTTAGCACTATTTTGAGGGTGTATGGTTTTCAAGGGACCCCTCATATATTGCCCTACAATGTGCCATGAATAATTGGTTGTGCTGAGGTGATGTGGGAGATGGGATGCATCCATGAGGACAACCTTATAGGAAGGGGTAAGGGGACATTGTACTCGGATTATAGAGTGGTGTCTGATTTTGTTTTTTCAAAGGGAGGCTGGGTCCATTTTGGAAACAGTTTTGAAGTGTACCACTTGAATTGTGGTCCCAAGTGGCAACATGATCCTGAGGGTTTCTTCACCCTTTTTAGACAAAGAATAAAAGGGGGAAAATTTGTGCATGAGTTCAATTTCCTCGAGAACCTGATTAGCAATGAATTTGATCGAAGTAAGCAGGAATTGAACAAGGAGAAATGGATAGCTTATGATAAGATATTGGTGATTCTGCACAAAATGGATCCAAAGTATGATCCATTGTTGGAGTTCAGTTCGTATCATAAGAAGATTGACATCTTGATGGAAAACTTCAAAGAAATCATGGGCATCTGGATGACTAAGAAGATAAACCTGGAGTTGGACCTAGGCATACAGGAAAAAGATGGAAAGCCACTTGAAGAGAGGCTAGCCTACCAACCTTCAGAGAATTGGCCTATTTACAGGAGGAAAATGAATGATAGCAGTGATGAAGAAGAAGAAGACATAAAAGGAAAACAAATAATGAAATTGCCTCAATAACCAAGTCCAAAGATCAAAACACCTGGGACAATTAAGATAATTGATTTAGAATCATTACCTGAGAAAATTCCCTCACCACCACTATCAGAGCCAAGCCCCAAAAGGAAAAGGATTGAGCAGTCACAAGAGGAATTGGTGGGTGAGATTGTTGTCACTGATCAGGATATGCAGATGGGTATGCCTTCTCCTCCTAGACTAGTTGAATTGGTTCTATCAGATTTGGATATGAAGGTTAAATGTGTGCAAGATGCAAGGATGGAGGCCTGTAAAGAGTTTCTAGATGATGATGCTTTTGTAAAGACACCAGTCTTCTTGCAACTAATATGGAGAATGAAATTAGAAGAATATCAAGAGAAATGCACGAAGAGAAGGGAATAGAGGCCTGATAGCTCAAACTAGGAGAATGATGATGAAGTGAAAGCTGAATTAATGAATGAATTCAAGAGCATCACTCCCGAGGAGGGGAGAAAATTGGTCAATCAATATTGTGTATTGATTCTTCTTGAGTGGGACATTGCCAATGTAGTAGCTTTCAATGCTATTATGAATTCCAAGCATCCCCTACAAAATTCTAAAGAAGAGGTCAAGACAACATTGCAAGATTCTACTTTTAGTGAAGAGTATGAGACTTTGGCAATTTAGGCTTTGGCCTCCCAAGGGAGAAAGCCCAATGTTACTGATATTAACCCAAATTTGAGAGGGGCATTAATAATAAAGATAGCTTCAGATAACTCAACCATAGAGGCTACTAATTTGACTGTAAATGTGGCCAAATTGGCCCAGAAGATTGCTGAGAGAGACTGAAAAGAGAAGCCTTATGGAAAAATAAAATTTTATAATTGGAGAATATAATAAGGTGTAGCAAAGGAATATTGAGCTGCAAAGATAGGTGGATAGGTTGAAATATAGGTAGATTGGGAAGACATCAAGTGCTCAAGGGATTAAAACATTTCCTTCCACATCAGGGTCAATGCCTCCTGTTTCCCCCATTATTTCTACACCAGGGTCTCCCAGTCAAACTCCTTCCCTCAACCCTACTTTGGAACCAATTGAAGAAGATTTATAATGCTCTGTTGACTCAACAAAGAAGTAATTGATGAAGAAAATTATAGAGCTACATGCATCTTTGAAGGTAAGTGAGGAGGGAGTCTGTTTGAAGCAAAGGGATAATGTTAATGCTGTATTGAGGTATTGAAATAAGAAGGTTGCTGATAAATTGTCATCTGTGTATTCTTCATATTCTTTATTATTGGATGCGATAAAGAACATTGATAGGGATCAGGAAGTAGCAATACCACTAGTTGAGAAGTGGATCCCCCGAGCAAATGATTTAGATATAATGTATAAGGCCTCAAGGTTTGATGTAAATAATAGGCCCCAATCATTAAGGCCTACTCAAGTGTTAGTTGCCATTGCAAGGTTTTCACGCCTTACCAAATGGTTTGAGTAGGAAGATCAAAGAGTTGGTGAATAATTTTGATGATTGGAGTGACACATTGTTACTTGACATAATTGATAAGTAGGGAAATATCATATCACTTCAACAGTGGTAGGATTGGGAAAATGAGGTCATTAATGCTCAAATTACATTAATTTGTGATGACTTAGATTTTGATTTATTGGTGAGCTATATGGAAAAAATTATCAACACCAACTCATTCCTTGAGTCTTTTGAAAGAGAAGAAAATCAGGTGGCAGTCAAGTATACACCATATAGTGTGAAGGTAAATGAGGTAATTAGTTTTAATTGGCCAACTGATGAAGAGTACCAGCAGTGGGTAAATGTATATTTAACTGAGGAAGAGTGAAATGAAGTAGGCTACTAACGGTTAACAAATCAGTTGTTGCAGTTACAATAGATTCCAGTTTTGTTTTTGATGACCATGTAGGCACAAAATTCTTGAAATTTTGTTGCTACATAAACCATTCTTAGCGGGCAAGATGAACAAGAAGATTCTCTGGGGAGATTGTTGTTGTAAAAAATTTTTGAAATATCACAAGGCAGTCCATGTGGCTGGTGACATGTGTACTCTTTGGCTCGAGGCTTGTTTTCTCCTTCATTCTCTATAAGAAGGATTTCAAGGCGAGGAGTACAAGTTAGCAAGTCAGATAATTTTGGTCAAGTCTAGGCAAAGTTGTAGACTAAATTGTAAAGTCTGATAGTTTTTAGAGAAAATGCAATTTAGGTTTTGAGTCATTCTGTAGTAGGTTTTGAACTCATGGGGATTTAATGTTTTATGACAGTACTGCATTTGAGTTAAAATGATTAATTCGAGCTCATAAATGGGATTGTAGGTTGATATGTTATGTATAAGGATTTGATAAGTATTATTGGGTTAGAATACACATTGATGATATTGTAAGGCAATGTTATCAAGGATCTTATATATTATGTGTTAAATCTATCATGAACCTTTAGATGCTTATGAATTTGACTCCTCCAATGGATATAAGGCACTGATCTAAGTTGTACCTATTCGTGAGGTTCAATATTTTCTTGTCTTTACCTAGAGCTTGCTACAATTTGAAAGTTAATGACTATCTTTTACTATGAAGTGTTGTTGTAATTATCTCATGCTCCAAATAGTTGATATTGATGAACAAATGACTCTACTCAGTGTTATCCTGTTATGTTGAGCTATTAAATGAGATTATCTATTGTTGTTAATGTTGTTTATGATAATGGTGTAGAGGTTGTAAATGCATTAAGGGATCACCCTCCCAGGTCTTGCAAAGCCCAAAGTGTAGGAGGTCTTTAAAATCCTCATCTGTTGGTCTAGGTCCTTCGAGCTGCCCTTGATTGGAATTGGAAATTCCATAGGTAGATTAGAAGATCAACCTGGTTATAGTAAAAATAACCAACAAAATGGCGACTCCACTGGGGACGTTAATTTCAATATTTCTTGTTAGTATGTCGGTTATCTATTTTGCATAGAGTTATCATTGTATTTTTGTGATTTGAAGGTTGAGCTTGTGGTTCTGTGTTAGGTTTGTCCATATCTTCTACTATTCAAAGTGTTTTGAAGTCATTGGTAAGGTACATTGTATGTTTTCAATACAAAGTTCCAAAGGTTTTTTTAAATTCACCAAGTATCTTTGGATATTTGGTTTTCCCAAGATAGTTGGGTGGTGACTCTGAAGTCTCTGCACTAGTGTGCATCTTATTTTGAAGATTTAATATAAAGTTGAAGGATCTTCTGGACAAATACACAAAATGAATAACACCAGGTCGTTCATGAAGAATCATTCGAAACAAAAATTGGAGGGTGAACTTCCTATAACGAAGAAGAAGGACTGGATAAAGAAAAGACCAAAATCTAGCAATGTTGCTCCCACATCATAGAACCCTATACACCAAGGTACAAGTAAGCCTTTACACCCTATCCCTGAAACTCTTGAAGAAGTGTCTAAAAATTTAGAATCAGATAGCTGTGGATTTTTTGATACACTATTTAATACACTAGTTCAAGAGGATGTAACATGTCAAAATAAAGAACTTGTTAGTGTCCAATATGCTGAAAAGAGAAGAGGTAGGAGTAGAAGTCGAAGCCATCACAAAGAAAGCACCAGTGATGTGCCTCCTCCTCCTGCTGAGGATGATGGAACTCCTTTATTGTCTGAACATGTACTTGAAGAGGTCAATCTAATAGATCTAAGTGATACATCGAGTTCTGATATGACTTTTCCTGCCCTGATGATGTTTTTGGAGACATTGAATCCTTAAGGTGGGAGATCCAAAAGCAAGCTAAGCTCAGGATGAAAAAGGAAAAGGAGAGGGAAACATAATTGATGCATGCTATGATTGAAAGGGATAGGTTGATTAGACAGTTGGCAACAATGAAGCTCTTGAACCAAGAAAAACTTGAGCTAGATGTTGAGGGCCCTATTGTACATGAAATTGTTGATAAGTAGATAAAGCCTATGTCTAAGGTAGGTATTATAGGTCAAGTTGATGCCCAATCAAAACTTGCAAACCAAAAACCCTCAAACCCTATTAAGTCTCAACCGAGTAATCCAAACCCTAAACCTGTCTTAGACAAGGGAAAACAAAAGGTTGAGGGGATTAAAATAAGTGAAAAGGTGACTTCCCACCCTCCTAAACGAGATTGCCCACCACATATACCTTTACAAGTTGAGACTACCTTAGAAAAGGTTAGAAGGGAGGGTGAGGCTCTTGTAGAAGAGTTGGAGAGGACAGAGATTGAGGTTGAAAATGCAAAAATGAAAAGGAAAATAAGTTTCCTAAAGATTTCAAACATGGATGAGGCCACACAAGTTGCAACCTCATCAAGTCACAAAGATACCTTGAAACATGGTCCTAGAACCAATTTGGATACCACCACAAACAATTCTGGCCCGAAGGTTCATGCAACTAAGTCTGTATATCTAAATCAGGATGGCCCTAGGACACAAAATTTAGGATTTGGTGTTGATTCTCAGAAGACTGAAGGATTATTCCAAAGAAGACCTATACAGTTGGAAAGGTATAGGCAATTATACTTTGATGGTATTCTAGGTTATCCAAACCCCATCCCTGATGATCTGAGAGAAAGATGAGTAAGTTTGCTGGAAATAATGTTGTGACAATAGAGGAACACTTAAAAGCTTTTATGGATATGCTAAATGATTATAAGGTGGAACAAGAAGATGTAATGAAATTGTTTGTACAATCTCTGGTGGAAGATGCAAGGGATTGGTACAAAGGTTTACCTAATGCTAGTATTGGTTCATGGGATGAATTTGAAAAGTGTTTCAAGGAACAATATGGTGATAAAACCAATGCCAATTTCATGTTGAATGAGTTCAATAACATCAAAAAGTCATTAAATGAGCCCGTGATAGAGTTTAATCTAATATTCCAAAAATAAATGTATAAGTTGTTTGAGGTTTTGAGGCTTGATGAAAACGTCTATCTGACTACATATTTAAATGCTTTTGATGCTAAAATGGCATATCCCCTCAGAGATAAAGACCCTCAGACTATGAGGGATGCATTCAGGGTGGCTATAAACATTGAGAGTAATAGGAGAGCTTCTGGGAAGTATGGTAGGAGAGAAGAACCCACACTGTTAAAAAATCCTAAGGATAAGACTGAGAAGGTTTCTGCTACAAAGCCTAAGGATGATGATAAATGGGATAAGGTCTTCAACACTTTGAAGGACATAAAGTATACTATTTCCAAAAAAGAAAATGGTACAGGAAATAAAAAGCAACAATATAATAAGAATGACAGACCGCCTAGGTTGCAAAATTATCCTTATAACACAAATTGGAAAGATGGGAAACCAATCTTGCCTAGCCAGAAGCCTAAACATGATCAACATACACTAGAACCCCTACAAAAGCATTCAATAAATTTGGTATAGGATAAACCATGGTGTGAGGTATGTGAACATCCACATGATCAAAATTACTGTGGTATTGTTCAGTTGCTTGTTGCTGAGGGAACATAGTAGGACACTCATGAGTAGAATCCTGAAAGTGAGCAGGGTGATGTAGATGTTTGTATGGATAGATCATAAATTGATGAGGCAAAGTGTTCCTCTGATGATGAATCACAGGGAGCTGATGTGGATAATCAAAGACAAAGAAGTGAGATGTAGCATCAACATGTTTTCTCTGATGAGGAAGGTGATTTTGACCATAATGCTTGCAATATGGACCAGGTTGATGATTCAATGTCCTTAAGAAGACCATCAGAAGAAGAGATTGCAAGTTTGATTGAGGAAATGGCTGCTCAAATGAGAAGTTCACTTCAACTGAGAAATAGAGCTATGGGTGGTGAATAGGGTAAACCTGCTAGCCTATTTATTAAAGAATAAAAGGACAAAAATAGGGGTGTTAAGGTTGATAGCAAAAAGGATGCTGTCAAAATTAAAGAGGTTAAAAATGATAAGATTTGGGCAAAAAATAATGAAACTCCAATGCCTCAAGAAGATGTAGCTTGATCATTGGTGAAGACTAAAGTGATTACAAATTTTGTTGAACCTGCTTTAGAGGATAAGAAGCAAAATAAATTTGAGGGAAGCAAGCAACAAGAGAAGAAATAAAATGATGAAGATATGGTATCTGAATTGCTTAAATATACACCCTTAGATATGTTTCAAGTGCTTTCTCAAGTGAAATTTATTGTACCTTTTCTAGAAATGATGAGAATAAATGAGCATAAGGAAAAGACAATAGCCTTGATCATAGGTGTTGTTGGTAACAGGATTGAAGAAGGTAGTTGTATAGAAGAAAAGGATGAAGGAGAAGGAAAAGAGAAATAAGTGGAGGGAATTGTGTCACAAATTCCCCTTGTATATTTAGGGAATTCTATTAATATGTGCCTTGAAAATATAAACCCTTTTTTCTTAAGTGTTGATATAAATGGGAAGACCTTAAGGAATTTTATGATAGATTCAAGGGCATCAAATAATGTTATGCCAGTCAAAATCATGGAGGCAATGGGCTTGATAGTGGATACTACTCAAGGTAAATGCTATGCTTTGGATTCAGGGGAAGTGCCAATTGTTGGGACTATCAGAGCATTGCCTTATAAAATAACTCAGTATCTTGGGAAGGATTTAGCCATGAATGTGTTAGTTGCAGACATCCCACCACATTTTGGGATGCTTTTGTCAAGAAAGTGGAGTGCATCAATGGGGGGTAACATGCAGTGTGATCTATCATTTTCTACTTTCTACATTGATGGTAAGGATGTCAAGATTGAAAGAGAATCAAAAGTGTCCCATATGATTGAGCATGATCCAACTGAAAATATGACATGTTTTATTGACAGTGGCATAAATGAATTCAGGGTTGAGGAATTCCCTAGAAAGTATGATAAGTCTACTGCACCGATTGATACAAAAGTAAAACAATTGTCAGAGTCTGATGACTTGTGGACTATGTAATTTGATGGTGCAATTTCAAAAGAAGGATCTAGTGCAGGTGTTTTGTTACGATCATCAAGTGGAAACACATTCAGGTTCTCTTTCACTTTTTCATTTGAATGCACCAATAATGTGGTGGAATATGAGGCCCTATTATTGGGGTTAAGATTAGCTAAAAAACATGGGATCAAGAAGCTCAAGGTAATTGGAGATTCTGAGCTTGTGGTTTCCCAAGTTAGATCCAGGTATGTATCAAAGAACAAGAGATTGAAACAATATAGGAATGCTATTTGGGATGAATTGGAAAACTTTGAGGCATTTGGCATAGGTTGGATGGAGAGAGTCCACAACAAAGTGGCAGATTTGTTAGCGAACATTGCATTAAAACCAAATGATATGACCTATGTTGGGATTTCAAAGGTTGAAGTGCAAACCAGGCCATCAGTTCTTGATAATATCAAAAATTGGAAAGTTTTTGATAATGATGATGACATACTAAGGTTTTTGAATTGTGTGGATGAATACGAAAGTCAAGAAATTGACTTTGGAGCTTTTGTGGAAAAAAATGATGGTAAAGATATTGTGTCTGGAAATGAGGTCATTCAATTAAAGACAAATACAATTCGTAAGGGTTTAGTTGTGTTAGAGAGAGTGTTTGATAATCAAGATAGGACAAAGGATAATCATACTGCTTCCCATCCCGATGATTTGGAAGAGATAAATCTTGGGATCGAGGCATCACCAAAAAAGGTATATATTGGAAAGAAATTGTCACCAAAGGTGAGAAGGATGCTAATTGACTTATTAAGGAAGTTTAGACATGTGTTTGCATGGTCCTATGATGATCTTAAGGCATACAAGGAGGATCTATTCCAACATGAGATTCCCTTGAGTGATGGTGCTAAGCCATTTAGGCAAAAACAAAGGCCTATTAATCCTACCTTGGCCCTCAAAATGCAAGAAGAATTAATGAAGCTAATGGATGCAGGGATCATCAATCCAATCAGACATTCATCCTGGGTGTCAAACTTGGTACCAGTGAGAAAGAAAAATGGAGACATCAGGTTATGTGTAGACTTCAGAAATTTGAATGTGTCCTCATTAAAAGACAACTATCCATTGCCTAATATGGAAGCCATGTTGCAAAATGTGACAGGTTGTGAATTAATGTCTATGATGGATGGGTTCTCTGGTTACAACCAACTCATGGTCAAGGAGTCTGAGCAATATAAGACAAAATTCACTATACCCTGGGGAACAATCTCTATGTGAGAATGCCTTTTGGTCTAACAAATGCACAAGCTACTTTTCAAAGAGCCATGGATGTGGCAATTTCAGATTTCATTGACTTATTTTTGGTGATTTACCAAGATGACTTGACAACATATTCCAAGAAAGAAGAGGATCATTGTGAGCATCTAGAGAAGACATTTAGTAGAGCATTGGAGTATGGTATCTCTTTGACTCTGAAGAAATGTGCATTTGGGGTAAGAGAGAGAATTTTTTTGGGACATATTGTTTCCAAGGATGGATTCAAGATTGATCCAAAGAGGGTAATTACAATAGACAAAATCTGACAACCCTGAAATGTTAAAATTAATATAGTCTTTCTTTGGAAAAATAAACTTCCTGAGGAGGTTTGTGACAAATTTTGGTGAGATAGTTCACCCAATTTACAAGATGATTAAGAAGGGAGCTAAGGTTGAATTGGGAGAGGAGTCTGTACAGGCCTTCCAGGACATTAAACAAGCCATAAAGGAGGCTCCTGTATTGAAAACCCTTGATTTTTCTAGACCCTTATAGATCTTTTCATTTGATTCTTTCCACACAATTGCAGCTGTGCTGTTGCAAAAGAATGCAAAAGGTTTTGAACAACCTATAGCCTTTTTCAGAAAATATTTACAGGCTGTGGAACTTAAGTATGATATAAATGAAAAACAGGCATATGCATTGGTAAAGGTAGTAAAAGCTTTTAGGCCTTATTTGATGGGAGCTACTATAGTTGCATATGTACCTAGTGTTGCTGTCAAAGATATTTTCACACAACAAGAAGTATCAGGAAGAAGGTATAGATGGATCAATAGGATCCAAGAATTCAATATTGAGATCTAGATTAATAAGCTGGTGAGAGGACAAGGATTGGCAAAGCTTATGGCCCAAAGTAATATGGAAGAAAATTAGATAAATTTGCAAGAGGAGGAGAATAGATCATACATATGTGATATGGAACATTTTGAATGGTATAAAGGTGTGATCTATTATTTGAAAAAGATGAAATGTCCTAAAAAATTGAGTGAAAATGAAAAAATGACATTGAAGTTACATGCTATCAAGTATGTTATTATAGCTGGTAAGATTTGGTGGAGAAATGGAGAAGGTGTCATGTTAAAGTGTGTAGATCAAGATCAAGCACAAGAACTTCTAAGTGAGATGCATAGTGGAGTTTGTGGAGGGCATTACATGGCCAAAACAACTGCACATAAGGTAATGAGGGCTAGATTTTGGTGGCCTACTACTTTTAAAGATGCACACCAATTAGTGAAGACATGTGATGCTTGTCAATGTTTCTCTGGTAAGTTAAAATTCTTTGGTAACTTGCCTCTAAAACCAGTTGCAGTGCAATCTGCATTTAAGCAATAGGGAATTGATTTTGTGGGAGAGATAGCATGTAAATCTAGTGGAGACCACTCATGGATATTGGTGGCCACTGATTATTTTACTAAGTGGGTGGAATCAATTCTGACAAAGAGAGAAATTAGTAAAGTGGTAATAGACTTCCTGATGAGAAACATATTGACTAGGTTTGGATGTCCAAAAAGGATTGTGTCGGACAATGCAATGTGTTTCAGATCTGAGGAATAAACAAAATTTTGTGAAAATCATGGGATCTAGATTTATCTTGTCGCCATATCACCCATAGGGAAATAGACAAGCAGAATGAAGCAATAAAAGCTTGGTGAAAATCATTAAGAGAATCTTGGATAAAAAAAATAAGGCATGGGATTCTAAGTTGAGATTAGTAGTCTGGGCAGATAGGGTAACTATGAAGAAAACAATAGGTTGTGCCCCATTTGACTTGGTCTATGGGATAAGTGCAAGGTTGACCCAAAATAATCTGATGGAGATGTATAAGTTTGTCCAGATGTATGACAATGAAATTAATGATGAAATGCAATTGAGAGTGGAGGCTCTCATAGAATTGGATGAAACCAAGAGGGAAGCTCAAATGAAAAATGAAAAATTGCAGTTGCAAGTAAAGAATTTGTATGACAAAAGGGCAACTACAAGGAGCTTCCAAGATGAAGATTTGGTCCTAATGCGGAATTCCAGATTAGAAGATAAAGGAAAACATGGAAAATTTGATGCAATCTGGTTGGGTCCATTTCTGATCAATAGTAGGTGGGGTGAAGATTCATACTTCCTCCAAGATATGATAGGGAATATTCTTGAATTACCAGCTCATGGAAAGTTCTTGAAATTATACTTCATTTGAAGTATGTTTTTCCATGAACAATAGTTTAGGTATGTATATAGGTTAGTGGTACATTTCTTGCTTGCTGGGTTGTTTAGTCCAGACAATCCATTTTGGTCATCTATACATTTGTTCTGCTTAACCTGAGATTCTGAAATATCACTTCATTCCAGTGGAATGAACGTCCCCAATTGGAGCCATTGATGGAACTTCAAATTTTTGCTCTGTAAGTTCCATTTTATCTTGCCTTTGCTTCTAGTCCTGAAAAAGCCTAAGGTTGGGGTTTTAACTTTGTTTTCATGTAAAACCCTCATGTTTTGTCTTATGCCTTGGGTGGGATCTATTTGGCCGTTACTTTTTGAGGAGGGTTTTTAAAACAACTTGAGCCCCATCGTTTTGTCTAGGTAGGGCCCCTTTTGGTCCATCATTTTATTTCCTTTGCCAGAATTTATTCTTTCCTAAGTCTAGGATGGCCCCGTGCTCCCTCGTTTAAAAAAACTTATGTCATTGTTTGTCATTGGCCTAGTGATGTACCCTCATGCTTTTAATAAGTGTTTTATATTTTGTAGAGGAATAAATTTGCATCACCATAGATCAATCACCATTCGATCTTGGTCGTTCCCCGCTATCCCGTGATGACCCCACCACACAGTTTTGACTGATCGCGATATCACGGGCGAGTGTCACGTGTCTCATCTGGTGAAGCTGAAAGGATGATAAAAATAATTTAATACATTTATCTGGCTTTAATACATTATGTAGCAGGTTACTAAACTAGTTATGAGATGCACATGCTTCAAATGAACAAAGATGTTATAATCTTGGTAGGAAAGGTGTTGGACGATTAATGGCATGAGTTGGCGACTGTGTTGAACAAGCAGTATTGTTGATGGTTGAGATCAATGGTTTCCCGTCATCGCATGATCGGTAGTTGCAAGGTCTTAACTGATTGAGATAGCACGGGAGAGCACCACGTGGATTTCCTTGGCAATGCAGAGTATGGTGGGCCAGTGTTGCATGATGGAGGTCATGTCAAAATGTTTTGAAGGCATCTGTTCATTGATGCAACCAAAGTGAAGGATCAACGAATAGTATTTGAATATGTAGCAAATGCGATTGAAGCCGTTGGTGCAACGCGCGAGTATAATTTAATGGTGGATGAGATGTCTACTAGCATGATTTGATCGAAATAAAGAAACCATTGTCTTGCCCTATTGTGTCACAAATCATTCAAAAATTTTCATGGAGCAGTCTCAAGGCCGAGGATGAATTTATGAGTTGTTACAACAAAGATTAGGGTTTCTGCAAACAAAAAGCCGTAAGTTGATTTCTGTATCTCTTGGTTAATTTGCAATTTGAATTTGGGAGGAATTTGATATGTGTTTGTCGAAAGGCCTGTTGAAAATTGTTTTAGGGCTATAGGTTAACTGAATTGTGAGAAATTGCAAGGTTTTTTTCTGTAATCTCATAATTTTGTTTAGCCCTAATTTGTTTGAGGTTCGAAGTAGCAGGGAAACCCTAGTTTACTCAGGATGGCACCATCAAAGCAACATTCTGGCTAGGTTGATTATCTAAATAGAAACCTATATGATGATTTCTTAGATCAATTATCCTTGTCAATGAATGATTGGAAGAAGGGGTTGGTCTTGATGTGAGGAAAAACCCTAGGGGAGGGATTAGTATATAATTGTTTCAACATAGTCGATGCTAGGGTTCCCCGTACAGGTTTGGAGATTTTCAGACTATGGTTTGGATAGAGGAATTTTCCCCATCCTTTTTCAAATGGTTGGAGGTATGATAGGGGGAAGCTGGTAGTACCGAATGTGTTCCTTGATGTGGATTTTCTTAGGGTAGTGGCTGCACGATATGACCCTGTCACACGGGTGATTAGAGATAATGATGGGAATGATCTGTTAAGCATTAACAGAGAAGAGTTATGATAGGTTTTTGATCTGAGTGAGCCTAGTATGTTCTTTGTTCCTATTGATCTTGAGGGTGTGAAATAGGAGTATGGGAGGTCGAAATCACTTTTCAGAGTTAAGTTGCTCCCACCTCATTTGGCTAGGGTAGGAGGTTCCAAAATTTTATATTAGCTCTGGTGACTAGGAACCTTTCAGATTGAACTACTTTGTAAATCACTTCTTGGCCACCTTCTACTCATTATGTCATATTTTGGGTTTTAACCCCGACATAGTGATGCCCATAGCTTATATGTTCATGGGGTGCAAATACAACACCCTAATTTCTTGGTGGTATATGATTTTTCTTCTTTTTTGGCCAAAAAGATACATGAAGGGCTATTGAAGTTTCAACAAAATGATGCAGGCACTCCATTCTTCTGGTATTCCATGTTAATGTATATGTTCTTGTATAAGAATGCTGAATTCTTCTATGAGAATATGAAGTTGAAGTAGTTTGTTAATGGAGAAAAGTTGCCAGTGCAAGTGTGGATTGCTGATTTATCATACAATAGGGATAATGCCAGTTATGTGCAGTTTGACAACTATTTTGCTTCCAAATTGAGAGCTAGGCTAATGATAAATGTACCCAGAATTTTTGAGGAGTTGTATGATTTCCTCAAACCAAAGGAGAGGAAGCCAGAATTGAAAGTTTTCCACAACTGCGGTGACATTATCCCATACCCAATTAGCACTATTTTTAGGGTGTATGGTTTTCAAGGGACCCCTCATATATTTCCCTACAATATGTCACCAATATTTGGTTTTTTTGAGGTGATGTGGCAGATGGGATGCATCCATGAGGACAACCTTACATGAAGTGGTAAGGGGACATTGCACCCGGATTATACAGTGGTGTCTGATTTTGTTTTTTTAAAATGGAGGTTGGGTCCATTTTGGAAAGTTTTTTGAAGTGTACCACTTGAATTGTGGTCCCAAGCGGCAACATGATCCTGAGGGTTTCTTCACCCTTTTTAGACAAAGAATAAAAGGGGTCAAATTGGTGCATGAGTTCAATTTCCCCGAGGACTTGATTAGGAATGAATTTGATCTAAGTAAGTAGGAATTGAACAAGGAGAAATGGATAGCTTATGACAAGCTATTGGCCATTGTGCACAAAATTGATCCAAAGTATGATCAATTGTTGGAGTTCAGTCTGTATCATAAGAAGATTGACTTCTTGATGGAAAACTTCAAAGAAATCATGGGCATCTTGATGACTAAGAAGATAAACTTGGAGTTGGACCTGGGCATACAAAAAAAAGCTGCAAAGCCACTTGAAGAGAGGCCAGCCTACCAACCTTTAGAGAATTGGCCTATTTACAGGAGGAAAAG
Source organism: Sequoiadendron giganteum (assembly GCA_007115665.2). Lineage (NCBI taxonomy): Eukaryota > Viridiplantae > Streptophyta > Pinopsida > Cupressales > Cupressaceae > Sequoiadendron > Sequoiadendron giganteum. The sequence continues at coordinate 547,227,839 of CM021100.1, forward strand.
AAATAATAGTAGTGATGAAGAAGAAGAAGACAGAAAAGGAAAATAGATAATGAAATTTCCTAAACAACCAGGGCCAAAGATCAAAACACCTGGGACAATTAAGATAATTGATTTAGAATCATCACTTGAGAAAAGTCCCTCACCACAACCATCAGAGCCAAGCCCCAAGAGGTGAAGGATTGAGAAATCACAAGAGGATTTGGTGGGTGAAATTGTTGTCATTGATCAGGATATGCAGATGGGCATGCCTTCTCCCAGACTAGTTGAATTGGTTCTATCATATTTGGATATGAAGGGTAAATGTGTGCAAGATGCAAGGATGGAGGTCTGTAAAGAGTTTCTAGATGATGATTCTTTTGTAAAGACACCAGTCTTCTTGCAACTGGTATGGAGAATGAAATTGGAAGAATATCAGAAGAAATGCAAGAAGAGAAGGGAATTGAGGCCTGATAGGTTAGACTAGGAGAATGATGATGAAATGAAAGCTAAATTAATGAATGAATTCAAGAGCATCACTCCTGAGGGGGAGAGAAAATTGGTCAATCAAGTTGGTGTCTTGATTCTGCCTAAGTGGGACATTGCCGATGTAGTAGCTTTCAATTCTATTATGAAGTCCAAGCATCCCCTACAAAATTCTGAAGAAGAGGTCAATGCAACATTGCAAGACTATGCTTTTAGTGAAGAGTATGAGACTTTGGAAATTTAGGCTTTGGCCCCCCAAGGGAGAAAGCCCAATGTTACTGATATTAACCCAAATTTGAGAGGGGCATTAATAATAAAGAGAGATTCAAAGAACTCAACCACAGAGGCCACTAATTTGACTATAAATGTGGCCAAATTGGCCCAGAAGACTGCTGAGAGAGAAGAGGTTGAAAAGAGAAGCCTTATGAAAAAATACAATTTTATAATTGGAGAATATAATAAGGTGTAGCAAAGGAATATTGAGCTGTAGACAGAGGTGGACATGTTGCACTACTGAATTTGACTCCAATTTCTGAAGATAGTTTGTTGGAATTCCAACGATCTTTTGTCGGTATACTGATGAATCACAGAAATCACTGCCATCGCTCAATTTTCATCGATATTCAGATGAAATTTTAAATGTCGAACTCACGATGCCCATTCGTCAGAACCATGATGGAAACTTCATGAATCGCGTGATGAACCATAGCTAGAACCCAAGTGGCATACCTTTGCAAAAGTGTCGGATCAGCGACAGACGTTCATCGGAACCACGACAACGATTTCGTTGATCTAGCGACGAACAGTAGCTAGAACACAAGTGACATACCTTCGCCAAAGCATTGGATTAACAATAGAAGTTCATCACCATTGGGATGAAAGGTTCGATGTATTGTAAATATCGGTGAGAGTCAAGGCTATTAGCACTATTAAAATTGCCTGAGAAGATATATCGGGAGGACTGGCCTGTGGTCGCAATGATCAAGATATATACCATCGAAGTAATTTCTGAATGTCACACCGATAAGATTACATCAGCAGGAGTCTTGGCAACGTACTTCAGATCAAAAAAATGATAGCAATTCGTCGAACTCACGATGAAATAGGCAAGTCATTACGACGACAGTTCGTCGGATGTATTGCAAATTCGTCGGACACTTTTGGAGGTTCATTGAAAATTCAACGGAACAATGCAATTTAAAAAAAAAAAACTATTCGTTCAAATGTAGGCATATCGGTGAAAGATGAAGAATGTTACAGTGATTAGAATTGCCTGAGAAGATATATCGGGAGGACTGGCCTGTGGTCTCAGTGATGAAGTTTCATCGGCGAGATACTCATCTTGTCTCATCGATGAAGCACGAGGGAAGCATATCGACAATACCTATACTGTCGGAGTAAGTTATGAATGTCTACCTAACCCGCTATGTGACGTCAATAAGATTACATCAGCAAGAATCTTGGTGATATACTTGAGATTGAAAGAATAATCATCGAGGAGATTCACCACGTCAGGGAAACTATAGAATATCCTAGTGATTCATGATCTCTTGTTGATGAAGATACAAATGGATTGAAATACTTATCGGGGTGACTCTGGGTGATATTTAAAAGTAGTAGGAGGCTCCAAAATGCATCCATAAGGATAATGACAGGACATAAGGACAAGTCAATCAAAGAGAGAAAGTTGATGTGCCAAGACCATGAGCATTTAAAAGGGGTAGTAAAAGACAAGATGGATTGTCATCAATGCTCAGATATAAAGGACAAATTGGAAGACTTCATTATGAAAATTTAGATCACAATATGATTAACCCTGTTTTGACAAATGCAATGACATTAGTGTCAAGAGTTAAGAGGCCATTCAACTTTGCATTTCAATAAATTATTGTATGCATTGAGTAAGTGTTTACAAGGTAGAAAAAGGACAGTCATATGAATCTTTAAAATATCAAACAACATGTCAGTTGTTGTGTTTAATTAGGCTTACAGAGGAAGGGATTTATCATTTTTTGTATACATCTATAGTCCAAGCTCTAGGTTTGCATTATTTGGTTACTATGTATGAGAAATGAGCAATGAATAATTATAGAATATGGAGGCTATGGATGATATTATGATGGCCACATTTTATGTTGATCAACAATTGGAGAAAAATATAAAACCTATGACGAGTCATGAGATCAAGGGGACTGTCATGGACAACAAGGACAACCTACGAACTAGATTCTAATTTTTCTAAAAAAGAAAAAATCAAACTAGTGAATATTAAACTACACACTAGAATCTAATTTTATGGAAAATGAGCAATTTGGTGAGAAAAAGCAACTGGTCAAGCCTATTAGAACAGAATAATCTTATGAATTTATCTAAGGAAAACATTATTGTAAACACAATATGTATAGAAGAATATGAATGTAAAGGAAAATGGATATTAGCAAAACATAAATGTAAATAAAAGAAGTGTGAGTAGAAAATGAATCTAAATTGGTCTTGAACAAATAAAATCATACCCAATTAGCATTAAGTTATACTGACCTTGTACTCATTGCCATTGCCAATATTGAAGGTTACTTTGATGCCTTCTGCAGAAACTCTCTGGCCATGAGGCAAGAGAAGGCGGGAAAACCAAGTGTATATTGATGACTTCTTGAAAATCAAAAAGAAAAAAGCAACTATTCAACCCTATTAGAACAAAATAATCTTATGAATTAATCTAAGGAAAACATTATTGTAAACACAATATGTATAGAAGAATTCAAGAATACGAATGTAAAGGAAAATGGATATTAGCAAAACATAAATCTAAATAAAAGTAGTGTGAGTAGAAAATGAATCTAAATTGGTCTTGAAAAAATAAAATCATACCCAATTAGCATTAAGTTATACTAACCTTGTACTCATTGCCATTGCCAATATTGAAGGTTACTTTGATGCCTTCTACAAAAACTCTCTGTCCACGAGGCAAGAGAAGGCAAAAAAACCAAGTGTATATTGATGACTTCCTGACAATCAAAAAGAAACAAGCAACCAGTCAACCCTATTAGAATAGAATAATCTTGTGAATTGATCTAAGGAAAACATTATTGTAAACACAATATGTATAGAAGAATTCAAGAATGTAAATGAAAATGGATATTAGCAAAACATAAATGTAAATAAAAGTAGTGTGAGTAGAAAATGAATCTAAATTGGTCTTGAAAAAAATAAATCATACCCAATTAGCATTAAGTTATACTGACCTTGTACTCATTGCCATTTCCAATCTTGAAGGTTACTTTGATGCCTTATGCAGAAACTCTCTAACCACGAGGCAAGAGAAGGTAGGAAAACCAAGTGTATATTGATGACTTCCTGACAATCAAAAAGAAACAAGCAACCAGTCAACCCTATTAGAACATAATAATCTTATGAATTGATTTTATTTGTTTTACTGGCTAATGGATAGTGGACCTAGTTCTCTTGAATTGAGATACTACTAACATGTGTTGACTGGTGATTTTAGACTACCAATATTCTTCTTGAATCTCTATAAGTTACTTTTGTCTTAAATATATTTAAGATAACTCTGCAAAAAAATTCCCTAATCTCTTAGAAATTATGCAGATTATTTTGTTAATAATTCTCCATTTTGATATTTTCTTTCAAAAATTCATAGAAAGATATGTAATGCCATATTTGAAACTTACATATTTTAATTTTACTAGTTCTGTAATTATAGGATATGATTCCAACAATTGTGAAACGCATTGGCAATATGCTGGATGAATGAAGTAAACTATGCAGTTGGCAGGTGTAAAGACAAATTCCTTAACCCTTGCCAGCATCCTTCTTGCCTATTCTAAAACATGTGCTTTGGAACAAGGCATGAAAATCCATCTAAATATAATGAAAAGGAGATTTTTGTCAGATATTATATTACAGTAAGTTGAATGAATGTAAGTAGAGAAAATTTTGCATACCTGCAGATGGTACATAATTTCATGGTTAAGTGGAAGCCTCCCATAAAAAAAAAGATCCAAATATCCGTGTATCTATCTCAATCAAGCCTCTAAACCCTTTAGAGCTATCAAAGTTTCCACTAACCTGTTATGAACAAAAGTCAAATTTTAGAGACCACTAAAATAAAATAAAAACAGAGCTTTGAAACCAAATCCACACACAACACTATGTTCATAGTGAAAATTTAGCACTTTGTTTCATCTTTGCATATTGGTTTGATGCTTCAAACGATGCATTTATTATATTGAAAAGTGCATTACCTTATTGAGCTTCTCTTTGTTTTGAGACTAGTTTAATATTCTCTACTTAATAGGGCCAACCACGTGAAGGTGGAAGATAATTTGGCCCCTCCCCCCCCATCACATCACTCTCAATTCCCCATACCCAATCATATAACATTAATCATTCATTCATCCATTAATAAGATATAAAATTCATTCATTCATCCTGCATTAATAACATATAACATTCATTCATTAACATATTCACATTCATTCATTCATCCATTAATAACATATAACATTCATTCATTCATCCATTAATAACATATAACATTCATTCATTAATAACATATAACATTCATTCATTAACATATAACATTTATTCAATAACATATTCACATTAATTCATTAACATATAACATTCATTTTTTCAACTTTTACATATTATCAAAAAATGGTTGTCATAATATGATTACAATCACTTCTTTTTTTGTTTCTTTTTTGCAGCTAAAAAAAGATGAAGTGGAGTATCGTTTTCAAAATCATCTGTCCCCCCTTCAGTTGTTCTAAGCTCTGCTCATGATCTTAATGTATTCCTAGTCATGTACTCACAATGTGGATGCCGTTGCAAGGGGAGTCTGCTGCAATAGCAAATAAATGTTAAATTGATATGTTTTATTATTATTGTTACAAGTATTTCATTAATTAAAAGAACATTAGAGTGGTGCTGTTTACCTGATGGGGCCACATCATGTTCCTAATATTTTCTTATAGCCTCATGCTCAACATGCTGAACACCCTCTAAATCCCGATCTGGAGTTGAAACACGAAAGGTTACATTAATTAATACACCAATTGCAATTAAATATGTTTAAAAGAACATTAGAGTGGTCCTCTTTACCTGATGGAGCCACATCATGTTCCTGATCTTGTCTAGCTCGATCATGCTCAACATGTTGATCACACTCTACATGCTCTAAAGTTGAAACACGAAAGGTTACATTGATTAATACACCAAATGTAATTAAAGATGTTTAATTGTATTAATCCATACTGTGTTTTTTATAGCACATGAATGCATCCAGTACCGGGATGCACACCATGGCCTTCATCTGCAGGTTGTGCTCCACCCTCACCAGGATGTATTCAAATGTCATGTGTAGTATTATCATTGCTTATCTGTTTAAAACAAATACACATTATTATGGTGGGAATTAATATTGAATAGATTGCAGAAGTATTCAATTTTAAATAAAATTTATTGAGTTTATTTACCTGTGTGTTGGATGCAGTGGAAGATTGTCTTTGCCTAGTCGAGACTCTTAGCTATTCAGCTAGGGCTCCATAGCCTTGCTAGAAGGAAATCTTCAGGTCCTCTTCTATGGGCGCTTTGTTGAAATTAGAGCTCTGAATTTTTGCATAAGATCATGAATTTTGCTTCTATGGTGTGATAAAACCAAAATTATTTGCAATTTATTATTTGTATGCAATATTTCATTTATTGATACTTACAAATTGTGCGGCTAATTTCATATAACCACCAGAGCCAAGTTTGTGTTGCCTGTGTTTTTCTAGTCTTGCCTTTGGTGCCTTTGATGTGTCGGGCAACCTATGAAAAATTTGAAATATGTTAGATTTTGTAAAAAGAAAGAGTAATCAGTATATAATTACATTGTTGATAGTATCACATACCTTCCTTGGCCTGGTGGTGTCTTTCCTTTTTTCTTTTCAGCCTTCTCCTTTCCATTCGACACCAAGTCCTTCCGCTCCCTCTCCAGAATCATGGGGGGATGCTCGTACTTTCTATTCTTCTCTAAATGTGACCTATATTGGTCCCTCACATAATTTAGATAGGTACTAGCTTTCTTAAGGACCTTGGTTTGGTTGAATGTTTTATCACCGAATAACACAACTAAACGGTTAATGAGCTCATCTTTTAAATCTTGATTTTGGGCATTCCACCGTGTACATATGGTGGGCCCAAAGAGCTCCAATGTAACACCACTTAGATGTTTATAAAAAACATCATTTCCTGTGAAATGATCATGGGATCATTAGTCTATAAAGAGTGATCAATAAGTAAATTTCAATTGGATTATATATAATAATAATTAAAACATTTTAAAGTACCTGGGACCTTCTCTATCTTTATGGGAATGAAATCCTCGGTCACCATAAATTTTACCAACAATGTTCCCGTATTAGTAATACGGGAAGATCCAGGAAATGCTGCTAAAACATCACCAATACTAGTGGCCTCTGCATCCCCAAGTACATGTACTGACACATGTAGTGGTATGTGTTCGCTGCCAAAGGGTGCACTACCGAATGCCTGCACAGTATGTGTTGCCGACATTTCAGTTGACAATATAGGCATAGATGATGGGGTCAGATGATGTGATGTATGCGCAGGAAGATCAGGATTGACACTTGTACTGACCCCTACTTCCTGGGCAACACTTGTAGTACCCTGATCATGGCCAACAACATGATGAAGATGCAAATAATCCTGTAAAAACAACACATATTTTAGTTCATGACATAAAAGAGTACAAAATATAAAACCATGAATGAACTTATGTTATAATTAAAGATCTCATGACAACTTACTTGCAAGTTCTATTCTCTCTCAGACCATATTTTAACCCTTTCTCTTATCTCATCTGTTTGCGGCACTATGTATACCAATTGAAGGATTTCTTCATTGCATTTTTTTTGGGCCTTCCTCATCATATCCACAGGGTTTGCGAAAAATACAATGTCATCATCACATAATAGTGACTACACCTCCATATGGATGCTCTCCTGTACTGCTGGTGCCTTTCCTTGATCAGTCGACTGCAACAAGAATATTAAAAACATTATCAAAATTAACCCAATAAACTCATGAAAAAAACATAATAATAAAAAATTTTGCTCGTATCTAATTTGTACAATTACAATGAGGTAAACCTGTAAGGTAGAAGCACCTGAAGATGGATCATGATCTGTGCTTTGGTTCGGAGCCTTCCACATATGATCAATGTCCTACTATGACAAAAATTATAAATAAAAAAATTACCGAAATGAAACCAATAGACTTACAAAAATAAATAAATAATAAAATGGTATATTGGAGTCATTAATTGGAGGTTGGGTAAAATGGTATATAGTACATACCACCCCCATAGTAATTGTGTTTGTATCTAAGAGATTCAAATTGTAATCGATTAGGAACTCTTCCCCTCCAATTATTGATTTTATCGCACATACGAATACACGGTTTCCCTCTCACACCTCAAATATGCAATTGGGTTGCTTATTTGTTGACCCAGGTCATGTACTATTTATAAACCCTGCAATATTATCTGATGCTTTTGGCCTTCCGTCAATGTACCTAGCCACTCCTTTATTTTGATCCTTATCTTTTAGTTGTATATAATTTGCTGATAGTGCATACCTACGCATACTTCATGTATATCGAACCAGCTGCATCCAATCTTTGTAACTATAATAGGGTCCAACATACTCCATCAATTCAATAAATTTTTTGTAACAAACCTTTATGCCGTCCATGCAAAATAGGCCCAAACCATGTAATGGTGATGGTGCTATGCGATATATCCTCTCGTTGACACAAAGATCAATGTTTATTGGAGGAAGTTCCTTGGGTACCCATTGTTTCCCTAGATGTTTGTACCTCAAGGGCACCTCGATGTTGCATATGCTCTCATCATCATAAGAACATGACCCCCCTTCAGCAAGAAAAAATTCCATGCGTTTACAAATTTTTCTTCTAATATTTTGACCTCTAGTTGATCTCCCTCTTTTAGACCTACTACATGTCTCACTTTCCTCTTCTCTTCCTTAATTTCCCTCGCGTGAGGAAGACAAATCTGATAAATACCTATTTGGTGGTACCTACACTCATAAGGATGTTGGATGAAGTTCTTTCATGGTGATGTGATCCTAAGGTGACATTATGATTAATCTATCATTTCATCGCTATAATTTGATAGGTTATAAGGTAATCAAGTCTTGATAGATTGCAAGTTATTGTTACTACCATCCAAATGTGTCCATCACAAATCAAATCTACTTAACTTTTTAACTCCCAAACTTTGTAACAAGTATTAAACGTGACTATGGTCCACCAATTACATAACCAAGGCCTCAAACGTATTCTCTAATTGTAATCAAAGGATGTTTTCTCCTCATTCAAGTAAATAAACTTGAAGGGAAACACTACCAAGTGGTTTACTGGACACCTACATGACTAAAAATAGCAGAAAATTTACATTTAATTTCCATATGTCTAAGTGGTTAAAGGGGAGGGAGTGTGTACTAGGCTTGGTAAAGTCATCATAAGTTTATGCTTTGGCAATAAAAATTGTTTAAGTCATCCTAAATCTTCCTATGTCTAATTGCTAGGAGACTTTTGGTATGTTTTAAGAGAGGATGAGTGGTCAAATCAATGTTCTAATTCTCTATGACAAGGTTTCAACATCTTCAAATAGTGAAAGTTAGTGCTCATAGTCATTTGAAACAACAACATTTTGATTATTTATGATGGTAGGATTTGACAACTTAAAAGAATTGGCTACCCAACAAACTTAAAGTTAAAAGAAACTTTTTCAGTTTAAGGGGTTAGCACTTTCTTTCATCTTTGCATATTGGTTTGATGCTTCAAATGATGCATTTCTTATCCCACTTGTATCATATTGTATTCCCATCCCATTGCAATTGTTGGAGGAGTTGATACCAAAATTTCATATCAAATACCACATTCTTGAAGCAATTTTCTTTGTTTTTACTATTTTTTTGAAGTTCTTTTGTGTTGTATAGATCGGTACAAGCTTGAAATTCTCTAAGATCATTGGTGTAGATAAATATATGTGTTCCCTTTCATTTTCATTTTTTTTTAAGTTCTCAATCACTATTTTGTGGGAGAAAATAATCAAATACAGGGACTTCCCTATTGTGCCTATGTAAGGGTTTGAGGGCTAAATAGAAATGACATCCACCAATCCACCCACTGTCTTGGAACTGTAACTCAGTGGATTGGTGTGCATCATGGTATGATAGAGGTTCATTGCATTTAGGGGTCTATTAAAGCAAGAAACTTGACATTGAATTGATGCCCTAAGGTTGACAGGGGCAATTTTCTTGTGAATTTGTGGTTGTTAAGTCAGGGTTTATCATTTTGATGGATATCTTGGTAGAGTCATGGTGACACTATTTGGTGGTCCAATCTCTACTTCGAAACAAAAATATCTCTAACAACTCTAAGAGCTCTAATGGGATGACATTAAATGAACCTTCATATGAAGGATCTTCTAATGAAGGACCTTTAAATTAAGGTCTTCATTTGAAGGTCCTTCATGCAAAGGTTCCTTTTATAAAGCATTTTGGACATGAAATATTTAAAATAAAAAATACCTTCATTTGAAAGTCTTGACATGGCATCATTTTTGAATGAAAGGACATTTGATGCAATCATATGCCTTGTCAAAATTTTAACTTAATTGTAAGGGCATCATGAGTAGTTTTTTGGGCCCATTCAACAATCTCCGATGCAAGGATTGAATTGTCTAGAATGTATCTACTATCAAGAAAGCCAATTTTTTTACCTGTATGACTATATCTCAAGCAATAGGTTTAATTATGATGAAAATGATATTGACAAGGATTTTGTAATCTAGGTGTTGAGAAACATAATTGGCCACCATCCTAGGAAAGATTCTTCATTCTCACTTTTAGGTGTTAAAATTTAACAATACCTTGATTGATGAAAGAGCCCAAAGAGAATTTCCCCATGGTATCTAAGTACACATAGAAATGGTCTTCTCTCATATGGTTGGACATGATTTAAAGAAATTAGCTAGGAATTATTCATTTAACCTAAGGTTTTCTCATAATGCCATCATTGGAAAAGTATGAACTTCTTCTATTATGAAGAATTGGTCTATGTGCCTCTAGTAATCACTATAAATGTTTGTAAGGATAAAATGAATAATTGCATCAGGTAGGAGAGAATTGAGTTCTGAAAATATTATATTCCTCTATTCATAATTTTTAAGGGTTGTGTGTGGAGGAGGTTATCACTACCAAGAAGGGAGGAGACCTTTCCTTACATATGTTTGTGGTGGAGGTATTAAAGAAGAACTGTATGCCTCTATTTTCATTCATTAGATCTAGCTTAGCCTAGCATATACTTGGGCTCCTTTTCCCCTATAAACTTCCATTTGTTTGAGTTTATGTTATGTAAGCATAATTCCATGCTATGTTGAAATATAAGAGGTGGATGAAGCAAAAAAGAAATAACCCTTTTTTAGTTGTACCTTTGAATTTTTTCTTATTGTTTTACGTTTTTAGCAACTTTGTGGACATAAGATTTGAGGTAGGTCATACAACAAAGAATAGCATGTTCCCACCAACAACCAAGATGTGGGTAGATTATGGGAGTTTTGCCAAGACCTGACGCTGGTCGATAAAAATGTGAAAGACTAAGCTATTTTATTTTTTCTGTCTTATCTTATACCATTTTACGAGAATGGGGGTGCCAATGTACGAGAATATCTTTGGAAACTAGGCATGAAAATTACAGGTTAAAGAGAACGGGGGTGCCAAACTTACACTACTCATTGTCCCTTGGTTGTCGATTTTCCTTGAGCGCCCTCAACCTTGTCCTCGATGCTAGTATTGACCTTCTTTTCACTCCTCCATACTCTTCCTCGACACTGGTATTGACCTTGTTTTCACTCCTCCATACTCTTCCTTGGCGCTGGTATTGACCTTGTTTTCACTCCTCCAAACTCTTCATCGGTGCTGGTATTGACCTTGTTTTAACTCCAAACTCTTCCTCGGCGTTGGTATTGACCTTATTTTCACTCCTCCATACTCTTCCTCAGCGTTGGTATTGACCTTGTTTTCACTCCTCCATACTCTTCCTCAGCGCTGGTATTGACCTTGTTTTCACTCCTCCAAACTCTTTGTCAGTGCTGGTATTGACCTTGTTTTAACTCCAAACTCTTCCTCGACGTTGGTATTGACCTTTTTTTCACTCCTCCAAACTCTTCCTCAGTGTTGGTATTGACCTTTCACTTCTCCAATTTGATGAGCTACAAGCTAGTTTTGTTAGGTTTTAGAGTATGTTAATTAAATTTAAAATTATGGCACCATTTAGAGTAGTGAATATAAAGCAAGCCAAGCCTATTATATCAGCCGTCGATCTTTCACTTCTGTCAGATCATCGAACGATTGCCAAAACAAGCTGACATGATCTCCATCACAGCAGCAAGGGCCCACCATATTATGCATCGCCAAAGAAATCCACGTGGCGCTTGCCCGTGATATCGCGATCAATAAAGACCTCACAAATTTTGATCACACGATGGCGGGCAATCGTAGATTTCAACCATCGGCAATCCTGTTCACTCAACATAGTCGCCAGCCTTGTCACTAACCATCAAGCACCTTTTCCATCCAGATTATAACATCGCTTTTGATTTTTGAAGCACGTGCATCTTGTAACCACTTTAGTAACCTACTATATAACATATTAAACATGACAAATATATTAAAGCACTTTCATCATCCCTTCGACACTGCCAGATGTGACACCTAGTGCTTGCCCATGATATCGCAATTGGTTGAGTCTCTGTGGTGGGGTCATCGCGGGATGGCGGGGAACGACTACGATCAAACGATGGTTGATCAACGGTCATCAAAAGTTATTCCCTGCACAATATAAAACATTTATTAAAGGCATAAGGGGACATCACCTAGGCTGACGACAAACAATGGCTTAAGTTGTTTTTAAACATGGGGGCATGGGGCCAACTTAGAATAGGGAAAAATAAAGTCAGGCGAAAGAATTAAAACATTAAATCAAAAGGGGCCCGACTTAGATGAATTGATGGGCATAAGTTGTTTTAAAACCCCCTCTATAGTAAAAATTAAATGAACCAAAAAATAAAATATTAAAAATCCAAAGTTTAAAAGAAAAATATTTTATTAAAAACATAACAATAAATTAGGCATAAACAAACAAAAAAATAATACGAATAAAATTTAAAAATAAACAAAAATTATTATAAATAACAAGAAAATAAACATATAATTTTAACAATAAACAAAATAAATTAGAAGAAAATAAATTAAAATATATAATATATAAAGAGAAAATAACCAAATAATAAATATGTTTTTAAATTATAACAAATTTAAAAGAGAATAAATTATAAAGAGATTATAAGTATATAAATTATAATTTATAAGTAAACATAAAATTTATAAATTATATGTTTACATATAAATTATAAATTATAAATAATTAATCAGAAAATAAATTGTACGAAAATATAAAATTACAAATAAGAATATATAAAAAATGCAAAAATTTAAAATAAATTAACAAGAAAATTGAAAAGAGATTAAAAACAAACAAAAAATTTAAAATTAACAAATAACTAGCAATTGCAAATTGGTGTGCAATGGGTATGCCAAAATGTCTCAATGGAGAAATGATAAGTTCAAACCAACTATGCATCCACTTACAAAACCTCTGAATTAGGAAGATAATCAAGCTCCATTACTCAAATCATATTAATTTTTCAATAGGAAGAGAGGAAGAGGGAGAGAAAGAGGGGGGAGATTAAGAGAGGGGTAATGAGATAGAGATAGAGAGGAAGACTGAGATAGAAATATAGATAGAGGGTGATATAGAGAGATAGAGAGGGATAGGGAAGGAGAAAGCGAGATAGGGAGATAGAGGTAGAGGTAGAGGTAGAGAAAGATATGGATATGGAGAGAGAGATATGGGGAGAGAGGAAGAGATGGCTCAATAGATAGAGAGGAGAGAGGGAGTAATATAGAGATATGGATAGAGGGGTCAAGAATGAGAGAAAGAGAGAGAGGGAGAGAGATAGAGAAGGGGAATAGGGAGTGTTTGTGTATATGAGTGAAAGAGAGAGAGACAAAGATAGATATGCATAAATAAAGAGAGAAGTGTAGACAAAGATAGAGAGATATAGGGGAGAGAGAGGAAGATAAATTGAGAAATAATGAGAAACACAGAGATAGATAGGAAGACTGAGATATAAATATAGATAGAGGGTGATATAGAGAGATAGAGAGGGATAGGAAAGGAGAAAGCAAGATAGGGAGATAGAGGTAGAGGTAGAGGTAGAGGTAGAGAAAGATATGGATATGGAGAGAGAGATATGGGGAGAGAGGAAGAGATGGCTCAATAGATAGAGAGGAGAGAGGGAGTGATATAGAGCTATGGATAGAGGGGTCAAAAGTGAGAGAAAGAGAGAGAGGGAGAGAGATAGAGAAGGGGAATAGGGAGTGTTTGTGTATATGAATTAAAGAGAGAGTTAGAGACAAAGATAGATATGCATAGATAGAGAGAGAATCATAGACAAAGATAGAGAGATATAGGGGAGAGAGAGGAAGATAAATTGAGAAATAATGAGAAACACAGAGATAGAGAGGAAGACTAAGATATAAATATAGATAGAGAGGGATAGGGAAGGAGAAAGTGAGATAGGAAGATAGAAGTAGAGGTAGAGGTAGAGGTAGAGAAAGATATGGATATGGAGAGAGAGATATGGGGAGAGAGGAAGAGATGGCTCAATAGATAAAGAGGAGAGGGGGAGTAATATAGAGATATGGATAGAGGGTTCAAGAGTGAGAGAGATAGAGAAGGGGAATATGGAGTGTTTGTGTATATGAATGAAAGAGAGAGATATAGACAAAGATAGATATGCATAAATAGAGAGAGAAGCGTAGACAAAGATAGAGAGAGGAAGATAAATTGAGAAATAATGAGAAACATAGAGATAAAGAGGAAGACTGAGATATAAATATAGATAGAGTGTGATATAGAGAGATAGAGAGGGATAGGGAAGGAGAAAGCGAGCTAGGGAGATAGAGGTAGAGAAAGAAATGGATATATAGAGAGATATGGGGAGAGAGGAAGAGATGGCTCAATAGATAGAGAGGAGAGAGGGAGTAATATCGAGATATGGATAGAGGGGTCAAGAGTGAGAGAAAGAGAGAGAGGGAGAGAGATATAGAAGGGGAATAGGGAGGGTTTGTGTATATGAGTGAAAAATAAGCAGCAACTGCTTATTGTGAAAAATGCCATGTGGCTTTACAAATTTCCTTCCCTCCTTTTTATTTACCTCCAATTCCTCCCTCTGAATTTTCCCTCTAAATTTTTCCTACAGTGATATAGTGCAACAACAAGATACATATTCTCATATAGAAAATTAAATTTTAAGTCTTATTGAAAGTATACATTTTATTACAGTTCTCTAAAATATAGATCTTGCCCTGAATCTACCCATTTTTAAAGAATTTAATTGCAACATAGATTTGTTTTTTAACTTTATTTATAATTGTTTGAACTATTTTTTATCTTTATTTATATCTTTATTTATAACTATGCAACATAGATAATTAGTGTAAAATTGAATGCAAATTCTGCTAGCATCCTTTCTTGTCTGTATAGATTGAGAGAATTATAAAAGATCTGAATGTCTTCATTTGTTAATTCTTAGTCAATAATAACATATTTCAATTCCCTGTCAATACTTCTTTGTCAAAATTAAGAGAGCAACAAATGGTAATTAAAAATAAAAATATATAGTTCATAAAAATTAGTGGCAAGGATTGATAATTAAATATAAGAATATATAGTTGAATTATGTTCTTATTTTAATAGAGGAAAAAACAATTTAAAAAATATACATTTAAAAAAATACAATTTAAAATTACTGTTTAAAAATAAGCAGCAAAATCAAATATACATGGGGACACCAGCTCCACAAATTTCTCCTAAAAAAATGAGCAGTGACTGCTAATGAAAATAATAAATCAAAAAGGACGCCTTCCTTCCAAATTTCGCAATCCTCTTGCAGTGAAATCCAAACAATTTTCTTCCCCATAAAAAAATTACGATACATTTAACCGTCTATTATTGTTAGCAATCCATTGCATCTCTCTTTTCATGTGACATGCTATACAAAGAAGAGCAAGGTTTTCAAGCAAAACTAGGGGCGAAGGAAGCTGAAAGTAAAATAATAATATAAGCATTTGTTTAAATATAATTTTCCGCCTTGATTAACTTTCTAAAAAAATATGTGTAATGCATTAATAATATATATATTAACATAAATTATATACATATTAAGTATTATATAAATTTTATGTTTAAATAATAATGATTTAATTCTTTCATATAATTTTTTTTTGATACGTAAGGATTATATTGTATTTATACTTATAGATCCAAAGTACAACTGATTAAGCTAATTTCACTAATTCCACCAAGAACCAAAAAACCATATATTTTCTGTACGGATCCTACAAAATAAAGGCCATAGCTTCAAACATTCAATAGTTTAATCAGTCTAAATTTAAACCAATCTAACCAGTTCGTGCTTGCATTAACATAAAAAAAACTAGCTGCTAAAATATTAAGAACATACACTACACTTCACAAAAACTTCAGAAATGCGAAATCTTCAAAAAACCATATATTGTTTGTATGGATCCTCCAAAATAGAGGCCATAGCTTCAAACATTCAATACTTGAAACAGTCTAAATTTAAACCAATCTAACCAGTTTGTGCTTGCATTAACAGAAAAAAAAAACTAGCTGCTAAAATACTAAGAACATACACTCCACTTCACAAAAACTTATTCAGAAATGTGAAATCTTCAAACTCCTCCCTCTATTCATTGCTATCAGTTGCCATTAGCCCAAACCATTTCTTCAAGAAGATGACCGCAACCGCTACTATGGCCCGGTGCTTCATCAACCCAGTACCCTGAAGGTCCAACAGAAATGGAAAAATCATCACCGTGTCTTCATCCTTCACCTTCGCCACCTCCAATGCACACAGACATCCTCGCCCTTCCACCACCACCTGAAGGAGCTCATCCATACCACCCAGCAGTTCAGGTATGAACAATTTCCTCTTTAAAGTCCTTGCTTCAATCTTCAGGACCAGATTATCTAGTAGGGAAGCCAAAAACCGAGAAGATATCTGCAAATTATCGCGCCCATACTCTGTTTCCTCCAGAAAATGAGGACCCAAGACCATTTTGATTGCAACTAACACCAGAGGCTCATAGTCGAGCAAAATTATTTTAAGGCATTGACCGTTATGAAACGAAAGCTGCTCAGCCTATCGTTAGACTTGAGAGAAATGGGGGTGTCTACCCCAAACCGAGCTACACTCGCAACCGAAACCTCTATCAAAAATTTCGTGGACCCAGCCATTTGGCTCCTAGCAGTAAGTGCTTGACAAAATGATATCCAGACTTCAACCACAACACCGAACTAGAACAAATGCCCATGACATTCTGTGCAAGCCTTAAATGAGTATCGCCGCTAGCCTCGCCAACCTCCTTCTCCTACGTGTGAGCTATCCGAATGCAAGTGAAAGAATGAATGGATTTTAATATTTCCTGCACCTTGAGAAGATAGATGAGTTGTCTTCCCCATGCATTCGATTGATTGATAGGACAAGCCAGCTCTCTCCTACTGCCCGTGGCTTTCCACCCGTCACTATTTCCCCTTATAGATCCAACGTGGTCGTTCATGCCAACATCCTCCACCACCTTGGAGTACGCCCTCCCTACCTCCCACAATTCTTTCTTATAATTATCTAATCAATAAATATTATTTAATATAATATAATAAATTTATTTCATATTATACATATTTTTATGTAACATAATTATTAGATAATTTTATATTTATATAATTATCAATTTTTTCTTCTAATTATATTATACTATCATTTGGTTTTGTTTGAAATTTTATATATTATATTTTAATATATAATTGTTTTTATATAAGATACTTGATTTTTACATAATATAATTAAAATAAGATTAATAATTATTAATATTAATATAAATGCTTGTAACTATCTTTTATTCCATTAACAAAACTTACATTTATTTTTATTGAATCTAAAATACTATAATTAAAATACTGTAAAGGAAAGTACTAGCCACTACGTGGCACTTGTCTCTTATGGATAAAAAAAAATCAAAAAATTCTAAAAAATTTAAAAACAATTTTAATTATTTTTCTAACTTACTTTTTCATATTTTTTCAAATTATAAAATAAGTAAAAACCATTTAATATATGAACTTTATAAAATGCAAATATTCAAAATAATTTAAATTTCCACTTTTAACATCTTTCTAATTAACAAAAAAGAGAAAAACATTTTTATAAATATATTTTTTTTAAAGTTAAAAAATATATAACTAATATATACAAAACAAGTAAAACCATTCAATATATAAATATTAAAAATAATTTAAATTTTCACTTTTAATCTCTTTCTAATTAACAAAAAAAAAAGACATTTTTATAATTTAACTTTTCACCTTTTAACACCTATTTAATTAACAAAATTATATATTTAAATTATGAACATATTTTTTTAAAAAGTTAAAATATATATATTAAACCAAACTATATCAATTATTTTATACATTCAAATTAACCAATTTAGTCCGAGTCTTGAAAAATACGAACAAATTTTAAAATTAAATTTATAGAAGTAGATATTTGTTTTCATTTGTTGAAACCTTCATTCAGTAAATATTGTGGTGTCATCGGATGAGAAAAAAGGGCAAAGTTCGCAAGTAAAATATTAAGAAGTAAAACAAACAAAAAAAATGGAGGGGAAAAAATGTGGCGATGAACGGATGAAATCACTACAATCGTATTGCACTGTACGCAGTCAATATTAATCGTTGATGGTCCAATTTAACTCGTTCATCTCAAATATGATACGCTGAGCGTAATTAGAAAAAACCTATAATTTGTTAAATGTAAGGAATATTCATAAAATAATGAGAAACAAGAATTAGAAAAAGAAGGAAAGAAGGAACAATAAATAGAAAAGAACAGATCCAAAGAGAAGAGACACACGAAAGAAAAACTCGACAAAACATAACGAAATAACAAACTAGAAGCAAAACCAAACTAATCCAAAGCAATAAGCAGGAACAAATCAAAATTAACAAGAGAAAAAAGAGAGAAGGGAACATACAAGAGCAAGAAAAAGAGAGGACCAAGGGATAGTGTTGGTTGTTTTTACTATAACTAGGTTTATCTTCTAATCTACCTATGGAATTGCCAATTCCAATCAGGGGCAGCTCGAAGGATCTGGACCAACTGATGAGGACTTTAACAAAGCCTCCTACACTTTGGGCTCTGCAAGACCTGGTAGGGTGATCCCTTAATGTGTTTACAACCTTTGGACCAATATTATAAACAACATTAACAACAACAAATAATCTCATTTAATAGCTCAACATAACAGGATAATACCGAAATGAATTGGCTGTTCATCAATAATATCAACTATTTGGAGCATGAGATAACTACAACAACACTTCACAGCTTAAGATAGTCATTGATTTGCAATTTGTAGCAAGCTCTAAGAAAAGACAAACAAATACTATACCCCACAAATAAGCAAAACTTAGACCAGTGCCATATGCCATTGGAGGAGTCAAATTCATAAGCATCTAAGGATTCATGATAGATTTAACACATAACATATAAGATCTCTGACAATATTGCCTTACAATACCATCAATTTGTATTCTAACCCAATACTACTTATCAAATCCTTATATAAACATATCCACCTATGACCCCATTCAAGCATTTTAATTAATTCCTTGAATTAAAGCTAAAATGAGAATCATACACACCACAACAGTGAGATGAATGAAACAACCCTTGATTATTTTATTCAAGATTCTGATATGCTTATACAATGGAGAGACATGAGTTCAAAATGAATCATTCCCATTCAAATGCTAGTACTGTCATGAAACATCAAACTCCCATGAATTCAAAACCTATTACAGAATGACACAAAACCTAACTTGCATTTTCACTGAACCAACAAGATTTTTACAAATTTCTTTGTAACTTTACTTAGACTCGACCCAAAATTATCTAACTTGCTAACCCGTATTTCTGGCCTTGAAATCCTTCTTATAGAGAATGAAGGAGAAAACAAACATCGGGCCAGAAATACACATGTCACCGGTCACTTGGACCGCCCTGTGACATTTCAAATATCTGTTACAACAGTTAAGTCCCTGGAGAATCTTCTTGTTTATCCCATCTACTGAAAATGGTTGATTCATCGACCAAACTTCAAGAAACCTATGCCAAAACTGCCATCAAAACATAACCGAAATCTATTATAATTGCAACGGTTGAGCTGTCATCCGCCAGTAGTCAACTCTATCTTACTCTTCCCCGGTTAAGTATTTATCCACCCATCTTTGATATTCTTCATCTATCGGCCAATCAAAATTAACCATCTCATTCACCTTAACACTATAAGGTGTGTATTTCACCACTACCTGATTTGCCTCTCTCTCAAAAGACTCCAAAAATGTGCTGGTGCTAATGATCTTGTCCATAGAACTCACCAACAAGTCATAGTCTGAGGCATCACAAATCAATTTGATTTGTGCATTGATGACCTCATCTGCTCTATCCTGCCACTGCTGTAGTGATTTAACATTTCCCTCTACATCAATTATATTAGGTAAAGATGTATCACTCCGATCATCAAAACTCTTTACCAATTCTCTGATTTTCCTACACAAATCATTTGGTAAGGCTTGAAAACCCTGTAGTGACTTTACAAAAAAATGAGTAGGCCTTAATGATTGAGGCCTATTATCTGTATCAAATCTAGAGGCTTTATACATGATATCTAAATCATTGGACAAAACTACTTCCTGATCCCTAGTAATTTTCTTTATTGCATCCAAAAATAAAGAATACAAAGAATATATTGATGGCAATCTGCCATCAACCTTTTCATTTAAGTTCCTCAAAAATGTGTCAATAACTTCACTCTGCTTTACAAGTGCTCCCTCCTCACTTGCCTTTAAAGCTGCCTGTAACTTTATAATATTATTTAGCAACTGCTTCTTAGTAGGATCCATAGAGTATTCAATCTCTTCTTCAATTGGCTCTAATGTAGGACTGAGAGAAGGAGTTTGGATAGGGGACCCCGGAGTAGAAACAATTGGAGAAGTAGGATTTACTGATCCTGATGTGGAAGGCATTTTCATGATACCAAGAGAACTTGAGGACTCCCCAACTTGCCTATACTTCAACCTATCCACCTTAGTTTACAGCTCAACATTCCTTTGTTGCACCCTGTTGCATTCTCCAATTATAATTTTGTATTTCTCCATTAAGCTCTGCTTTTTAGCTTCTTCCCTCTCAACAGTCTTTTGGGCCAATTTGGTCACATTCACAGTTAGGTTTGTAGCCTCTGTAGTTGAAGTTTCAGAGGCTCTTTTTATTATTAACCCTCCCCTTAGGTTTGGGCCAATGTCAGTAACATTAGGGTTTATGCCTTGAGGTGCCAATGCCCAAATTTCTAGGGTCTCATACTCCTCACTAAAGGCAGAATCTTGCAGTGCTGCCTTGAACTCTTCCTTAGAATTTTGCATGGGATGCTTGGATTTTAAAATAGCATTAAATGCTACTGCATCTGCTATATCCCATTCAGGCAAAATTAGCACACCAACCTAAGTTACTAATTTCCTCCCCTCCTCAAGAGTGATGCTCTTGAATTCTTCCATCAATTCAGCCTTTACTTCATCATCCTTCTCCTGGTTAGACCTATCAGGTTTCAACTCTCTTCTCCTTTTGCATTTATCCTGATATTCTTCTAGTCTCATTCTCTATACTAGTTGTAAGAAAACTCGAGTTTTAACAAATGCATCATCATCTAAAAATGCCTTGCATGCCTCCATCTTGACATCTTTCACACATTGTCCCTTCACATCCATATTAGACATAACCAATTGAGTTGATCTAGGAGGGGAAGGAATACCAACCTGCATGTCCTGATCTATGAAAATGATTTCATCCATCAGAGTCTCTTGTGCCTCTTCAACTCTTTTCCTCTTAGGGCTTGGCTTTGATGGTGGTAGTGCAAGATTATCTTGTGGTGATGAGTCCAAATCAATTATCTTTATTCCTCCAGGTGCTCTGATCTTCGGAACTGGTTGTGTTGATGCCTTCATGATTTGTTTTCCTTTCTTATCTTCCTCCTCATCACCACTGTCACTCCTCTTTCTCTTGTAAAGAGGCCAATTCATTGTGGGTTGATATGTTGGCCTTGTTTCAACAAGCCTCACATCTGGCTTTTGTATGCCAAATTCCAACTCCAAGTTGACCTTCTTTGTCATCAGAACACCCATGATCTCCTTGAATTTGTCCATCAAGAAATCAATTTTCTTGTGGAATGCGGTGAATTCCATTAATGGATCATATTTGGGATCCATTTTATGCACAATGGCCAATAACTTCTCATATGCTATCCATTTTTCCTTGTTCAATTCCTGCTTGTTAAAATCAAATTCATTCTTGATCAGATCCTCAAGAAAATTGAACTCATGTGCAAACCTGCCACCTTTTATCCGTTGTCTAAAAAGGGAAAAGAAGCCCTCAGGGTCATGTTGTCGCCTTGGACTACACCTTAAATGAAAATCATCAAAAAACCTCCCAAAGTGGACCCATCCTCCCTTTGAGAACACAAAATCAGACACAATGGTATAATCAGGGAAAAGAGTCCTTTTTCCCTTCCCTGTTACGTTGTCTTCATGAATACAACCTATTTTCCACATCACCTCAAAAAACCCCACTCTTGATGGCACATTGAATGGGAGGATATGCGGAGTTCCTTGGAAGCCATACACCCTTAAAACAGTGCTGACTGGGTACAAGATAATGTCACCCCAGTTGTGACAAACCTTTAAATCTGGCTTCCTCCCCTTCGGTCTGAGAAAGTCATGTAAATCCTCGGGGATCCTAGGTACATTTACTGTCAACCGAGCCTTGATTCTAGAAGCAAAGCAATTGTGAAATTGTACAAAACTGATACTCTCGCTATTGTATGATAAATCTATAGTCCAAGCCTGCACCAATAATCTTTCTCCATTTACCTCCTGCCTCAACTCCATCTTCTCTGAGAAGAAGTCAACATTCTTGTACAAGAACATGTACATCATTAGGGAATACCAAAATAATGGAGTGCCTACATCCCCTACATGCAACTTTAACAACCCTTCATGTATCTTCTTTTCCATAAAAGATGCAAAATCATAAACCACAGAGAAATTAGGGTGTTGTATTTGCACCCCCATAAACATATAGGCAATTGGAATTACTGTGTTAGGGTTAAAACCCAAAATTTGGCACAATGAATAAAAGGTAGCCAAGAAATGGTTTGCAAAAAAACTTAGCTTGAAAGGCTCTTGGTCACTTGGACTGATATAAATCCTTGAACTACCTACGCTTGCCAAATGAGGAGGAAGCAACTTCAACCTGAAAAGTGACTTTGACTTTGCATACTCCTACTTCATCTCCTCAATATTTATCTAAATCAAGTACGGACTAGGTTCACTCAGGTCAAAAACTTGTTGAATTTCTTCCCTATTTATACTTAATAAAATCCCTCCATCATTATCTTTAATCACTCTCATAACAGGGTCATAACGTGCTGCCACCACCCTGAGAAAATCCACATCGGGGAACACATTTGGCACCACCAGCTTCCCCATGTCATATCTCCAACCATTTGAGAAAGGGTGAGCCAAATTTTGCTGTCCATACCATAGCCTAAACATCTCTAGACCAGTCATGGGAACCCTAGCATTTGGAATGTTGGAATTCTTGCATACTAATCCTTGACCTAAGGTTCTTCTATGCATCAAAACCAAACCCCTCTTCTTATCATTTGTTGACAACGGGAGTTGATCCCGGAAATCATCATACAAATTCCTCTTAAAATAATCAACATGGCCAAAATGCTGCTTTGGTGGTGCCATCTCAAGTAAACTAGGGCTTCCTTAAAATTTCAAATCTTTCAAATAGACTAGGGCTATACAGAAAATGAAATTACAGAAAAACCTTGCAATTTCTTACAATTATCAACAAGCTTTCCGATAAGCACACCACAAATTCTTCTCAAAATCTCAATTAAATTTACCAGGAAGCACATAAAACAACTCACGGTGCTTATACTTTGTAGAAGACCAAATCCTTGCTGTGACAACTCATAACTTTGTCCTTGGCTTTGAAAATTATTTTGCAAAGGTGCTTGAATACTTTGTGAGAAAATAGAGTGAAAGAAAATCACTTTATGTCGATCAAATCGAGCTAGTAGACGTCTCATCCACCATTAAAGCTTACTTGCATGCCACGCCAATGACTCCAATCGCATTTGATGCAAATTCAAATTCCAACCGTTGATCATTCACTTTTGTTAGATCATCGAATGACTGCCTTAAAAAAGGCTAACATAATCTCCATCTCAGCACCAAGGGCCCACCACATTATGCATCGCCAAAGAAATACACGTGGCATGTGCCCGTGATATCACAATCAGTAAACACCTTGCATCTTCTGATCACATGATGGCGGGAAACCATTGCCACCATCGGCAGTCTTGTTCCCTCAAGACAGTCACCAGTGTTGAACATAACTATCGAGCAACTTTTTCATCAAGATTATAACATCTTCGTTCATTTTGAGTGCGTGCATCTCGTAGCCACTTTAGTAACCTGCCGTATAACACATTAAAACCCAACAGGATATATTAAAGAAATTTGATTATCTTTTTGACATCACCAGCTGAGACACATGGTGCTCACCCGTGATATTGCAATTAGTTGAGACTCTATGGTGGGGTCATCACGAGATTGCAAGGAATGGCTGAGATCAACCGACGGTTGATCGGCGGTCATTTAAAATTGTTCCTTGCAAAAATAAAAATTTATTAAATGGACAAGGGGACACCACCTAAGCCGATGACAAACGATAGCTTACATATTAATATCAACAAGAGGTCGGGAATGTCATATCGATGAAATATCATTTGAGGATATATATCGGGAAAATATAGTTCACAGTCTCTATCGACAAGATAATGAGCATCAGCGTGACGGTATGAAGTCATATCGAGCTTACATATGTCTTACCACTCAGAGCACAAGGAAATATATCAGCCAAACTAGAGTCATTAGAGTAAGGTTCCTGAAGTCAGCCCGAGACATTCATTCAGTCTTGCCGATAAAACAAAGGAGGATTCTGTCGATGGGACAATGTTACCGGGAAGAATTCAAGGAGTCCTGCCGACCTTCCATGATACACTGATAGGATTGGACTTGGTGACATGTCTAGAGAGAATGATTATTGGAAGGACATGGTTCATGGTTTTGCCAATGAAGAAATTCATCAGTGAGACAAACTTCAGTGGGGAGAGATAAGAAGGTCACAACGAGTGTAGTTCCATCGGCAAGAAAATCGTTATGTCTCAGCGATCAGAATTAATGAAGGAAATATCTCGGTGAGATACACATCTCCGAAGTAAGATTAGGATCGTCTGCCTGACTTGCTAAAGTCATAGCGATAGGTTGCTTCAGTGGGAGTTGTAGCGATATACTTAAGACCGAAAGGGTAACTGTCGGGAAGACTTAAGGTGTTGGGGAAACTACGAGATGTCCTAGCAGGTGTTTAATGAATGTTGGTGAAGGCTCAAACAAAAGGATCACCCGAGATTTGAAAATTTCTGGCCGACAAATTACATGATGTGACAATGAGAGTTTCAAAAAAATGAGCTACGCTCGTGTTTTAGCTAAAAAATTTATGGCGCCATGGAGCATAAGTAATTTCAGGAATCAAGATGAATTCAATTGAAAACATCATTGCAGAATTGACAACAGAAGAAGCAGAGGAGCAAGCGAAGGACCAGGGTATTCTCTCAGTTCAAAATCTTGGGCAAAAAAAAAAAAGTTCTTCATACCTTGAATTTGCAATTTTGAAGAATGGAAGCCACTAGTTCAAGAAAATCAAAGGGTAGAAAGCATGGGGAAAGTGGTCAGTTGAAAGGGAAAAAGAAGAAAACTAAAATTCAGCCAGAGGGTACTGAGCATAAGTTGAATCAAGATCTTATCGACCAACAACCTAGATCTGGACCCAAAGCCAGACGTTCTACACAACTTAGGGCAGAAGTGGATAAACTAGATGATAAATGTAATCTCATAGGAGATATTTGAACTCCAATAAGAGGTTATGAATTGTTTAGCTTTCATTACTATTGGAGGAATTGCTTTGAATCAGTATGTAACCCATGGAAGCTTAATCTGGGAAAGTTAGTTTTCCCTAATGTTTTTGTTGATGTTGAACTGGTGAAATTGTTGGCCACTCATTATAATTCAAGACTTAAAGCTATCTGTGACCTGTCTGGGAAACCATTGATACACATATCAGAGGATGCAATAGGCGAAGTCTTTAAATTGGAAGGGGTATGCAACAAAAATATTATATGTGAAGAGCTGGAAAAAGAATTCGAAAGGATGGACACCATTTACAAGGGCTGGAGATTTCCCTTGCACAGAATTAGACATGGTGGTAAACCAATTCCACTAGAAGATAGTGAAGGACCCCCATTCCATGTAGATATTTTTGAGCCCTATATGAAATACACTTATTTATTAGTGGGTCAAGTATTGGGAATGGAAGTCCTTGAGTATATGGAAATTGTTCCCATGGTAATTTCAACATATATTTAGTATCACAACTCTAGACCTTTTGATTATGCCTCATATATTTTTAAAGAGCTCGATTCTGGGTTGATGGCAATAAAAGGTGGAGCCTCTATCTTACACCTCAGGAATTACTCACTGTTGATGCACATAGTGTTGTACTTCGGACATGAACTAGGGTTGTGGCCTCAGGAGATGAGAATTTCATAGTTTGATAAGGAAGGAATGTCATTACCTATTCAATCATGGATTGCTGTTTGGGATAACAAGTTTGCTAACTCTATTTTTGTATGCTTTGAAGAAAATTTTGTGAAACCATTGTACAAGTTTTATAATCATCCACGTGCTTATTCTTTGTCTGATGAGATAAAGTGGTTTCTCAAGCCCAAATATTTCAATGGACCAATTAGCCACAATTGGGGGGATTGGTATTGTTTGGAGAATGCTACCATGATTAGGGTTTATGGATTTGAAGATGGCCCATTCATTTTTCCTAAAATGGTTCCCGACATGATTACATACTTTGAAATTGTTAGGCAAATAGATTTTTCTAGTGTTATGAATTTAAGTTCTTTTGGAAAATAGGCTTTTATGCCCAGTACACTATGCTTCAGTGATTTTACTGTATTAGCAAAGGAAGGGTATAATCTGATTCTGGATAAGTTACTGTAATATAACATGAAAAGAGGACCATTGAGAAAGAATTTTGATCCAGAAGGGTATATCAATTCTGATAAACAAAGGATAAACTTTGGAGGGTATCACCATGTGCCCTACCAATTTGATGATATGATTAGGAACTTGGAGGCAGATGAAGCATAAATGGTGGTTGAACAACATAATCAAGAGTTGCAAGATATAGAGATGCTGTTTTTCGAAGAAGAGACATCTGAGGCTAATGTACCACGACATCTACATAACAAGATGTCAAGGTTGAGAACTCAGGATTACACCTGTCCTACCAGGGATTTGAACATTGAAGAAAGTGTAGATACAAATGCAAGGCATGTAGAATATAAGTCCTTTGTACCAGATGATGAATTTATAAAATCTTCAGAATTTAAGACATTCCTATGTAGACAAAAGAGAAAAGAGATAAGATAAATGGTTGATAATGTCACACCAGGTAATGAAGAACAATTGTTGAGTAATTTAAAAATTGACGTGGAAAGAGAGATGGCAGGTATGACCCCTAAAAAGGGAAGGGAAATGCTAGAAAGTGCTAGTGTCATGATTTTTCCAGGATTAGATCTCAATTCTACACTAGTCTTTGACAATTTCCTGAAAAACAGTAATGCTACACACAAGCTTAGCCTGAAAAAGGTGACAGAGGTCTATGTAGGATCAAAGTACAATCCAGATGAAGAGTCATTAATGATTTGGGCCTTGTATCCACCTCACTGGAAATCAGTTGTCATTGATACTGAGAAGGCATTCGAGCATGTTATGACCCTAAAAGTTGGGAAGGCTGATCCTGTGGCGACAACAAAGATTGGGATCAATGTAGCAAAACTAAACAAAGCTCAAATACAGGCATTAATCAAGGAAAAGGAAATGTACAAAACTAACCATGAAAGAATGCTAAGAGAAAATGAGTGCCTGGAATATTTATTAGGAGTTACAATGGGGTCAACCAAGCTGCTCACCCATGGTGAAAGTTCACAAAAAAGGATCATTGGGAAGGGCCGAGTGCATATTCTCAAGGAAAGTATGACACACTTGTTGCAGTGATTAAGAAGAGACAAGCCAGTCCAACAACTTGGTTGAATAAGATTTTGGGAATACAATCACAAAACTTTGATGCATTACGAGAACATGAAAGAATGGATGGTAGGATCATAGAGAAGCTCTAGGAAATGAACCAAAGGGATGCTCCTGATAAAGCTGCAATTGAGGCTGCAAATCATCTTATGAATAAGCATGAAAACTTATTTGAAGAATTGTGAGGGGATGAGTAGGGATTAATCGATGCCACCAAAAAGAGATTGACTGCATTCTTTGATGATAGAGGGAGATTAGAAGAAATGATTAGGTGGAAAGATGAAGGTGAGTCAGTACTGCAGGAGATTCTGAAGACGGCTACTAAGAAAGATATAACATTAGATGAAGCATGCAAACGAAATGAGAAGATGGTGAAAATGGAGATCACGATCCGAAATGCATTGGGAGATGCAGATACGCATGGGAAACAAGACTACTTGGATCACTTATCGAAAGTTCACTTATGTCTTAAGAGAGCCTAATTAATTTTTAATTTTATTGTAGTCTCAAGCATAAGACATTTCTGAAAGGACGTGTCCTTTCATACGATTGATGTATAAATATCCATTTCTGGTAGAAATGAATAAGAAGGTAGTAGTAGAATAGAAGATAGATAGCAAGAAACATAATATTTCAGAATGTTTATATCTAAAAGGACCATGTTGCATGTATAAGATTTTGAAGGAGATAATGAAATATTTCTGATTCGGTGGTTCCATTCTAGAATCAGTTGTTTGTTGAATTTCTATAATTGTTTGATTGTCTCCAACCTAATGTTTCTTGATTATTTAAGTTTAAATATCAAGTATATGTTCAATTTATCAGTGCACATTTGTTGTATCTATGTGATATGATTAATTGGGTTCTTTAAAGAAGAATTAAATTCCTTTCAGTCAATTACAGTAATCTGGGAATATTAAGGAGATAAGGAAGGGGAGAAAACTAAACTCCTTCAAAATAGGGGTAGTTGTGGGTTTGTTGGTTTTCTTTCTATACTATATACTAGTTCCTCTAGGATAAATAAGTCACTATAGAAATGAAAGATGTTTGATTAGCTACCTAATATTGTTTCATTTTTTTGAAATAGAAGAGATCTACAACTCTATAGAAATTGCTATATGCTAATGGTCAAATTATTAGACTATTTAGATCATTTTAATTAACTACTACATAATATTTTATATGTTGAAAGAATTGTTTCCATTCTTTGTAGTTTTTACATTAGAATACAAATCATATTTAATTTCATGCCAATATACTTCTTTCTAAAAGATATTTGTTTTATTTTTCCTTGCTATTTTCATCTTAAAATTTAAATAAATGTATTCTATAATATAGAATTATTTTCAAATTGGGACAAAAAGGATTATGATAGATATATTTAATCATAAATTTTACAATCATAAATATCATTTAATTTGTATGTTGTAACTTCAGTACTTTTAGTTAAAATAAAAATAACTTAAAGTTATATGTACATATAGTTAAATTGGCAAAGTTGTTTGTCCATTTTATTTTTTACATCTGTTAACTAAACATATTCTAATATTACACATACACTTTATTAGGATTATATTTGTTCACTGTAAGATTTCCATTGTGAATAGATTGCTGTAAACAAAATCACATCACTTAAGTCTGCTTAGTTCGCAAAGGTAGACCCACCTAGGTTTGGCAGCACCTGAAGAGAAGAAGGTTCAAATCATTTGGCCTTGTTTATTACCCTAAAATGTATCAAGAGATTGGCAACCTCTTGAGGTATTCTTACCCGTGTTTTTGAGAGATAACAACCTCCAAACCTCCAAATCCACAAAAAGATTCCACTTGTACGGCCAAATTCTTGCCAAACCAAAAAATCCTTGTTTTAGACCAAAATCATGAGGGTTTATTGAATCTCCTACTTCCACAACCTCCCAGACCTCAATACCAACTCACACACAACCCATTAGGTCTGTACATGGGTAAAAATTCATAAAATCGAATCACCCATACATATTTTGTTGATACCTAGGCTTGAACCTCTCATTTCACATGCTTTTCTTCACAAAACTCTCGAGGACAACAACTATACCTTCTTTATTTCTCATCCTACTCCCTATTCATGCATCCTACAATTACAATAGTATCTATGGGGCCTCTTACAAAAACTACAGTAATCGCAAAAAGTGTAAGAGCCCCTTTATATCATGTTTGGACTACAAAACCCTCAAAACTAGGGTAACCGGGCTATATGCAAAGAAATGAAGCTTTCTGACTCAAATCAACGCCTTAAGCCCTCAAATCAGATTAAAATAAAAGCTAACACATATATTCATGAAATTAATTATGTAATGGAGTAAAAATTAAAAACATCATGAATTAATTATGTAACCACATAAGTAAAATATAATTCTATCAAGAAATTAATATCAAATAGATAATACAATCGCATAACTCATACATTTCAATGTCATTAATCTTCTTCTTCATCCAACTCTTTGTCTGTATCATCCGATCCAGATTTGAAACTGTAAGGATTGGTCATATCATCATCATTGTCATTGATATTAGTTTCGATAATGTCATCATCCGCACAGATATCATCTTCATGAACATTAAATCCTATATCATCATGATCTAGTTCCTCCTCTTCGACATCTTCATCAGGTACATCATCAACTAACTGTTGATCCTGATCATCATCTACACTATCTTCTATTTCTTCGGTATCTTCTTCTTCCACCACATTATACTTTACCGGCCTTCCTCTTGGATCATGTCTAACAACATATGACCAACTCGGTGTACCTGGAACCTCTGAGTAAAATACCTGCTCACATTGGCTTAGAAGAACATAGGGCTCATTTCCATCTTGCTCAAAATACCTTGTATTAACCATGGTAAATCCATTATCATGTTCAATAACAACTCTCAGGATCATTTTCATTCAATCGTAGCCTGTACCATAAGATGACGAACATAACTAATTTGAAGGACTTAAAGTCACACTCAAGTATATCATCCAAAATCCCATAGTATTGATTTTTTGAGACTTCTGGATGTATGTCGCTTCTAGATGAAACATTAGTTACCTGAAAGACTGTAGTTATCCCAGAATCACAAGTTTTTTTTGTGTCATCCAACTTTTTGATTCAAAATTTACGACCATTGCACCACATAGCCTTGTGGTGTTTCACTTGCAATATGTCAAACATGTAAAAATTATTGCAATATCATCAATTGATAAACATATTTATTCTTGGCAGAATGTATGCAAAGAAAAAAATCTCAACATATATATACATCAATATAATTGAAAATAATTAAATAATATGGGTGATTAATATATTTATACGTACTTTTTTATCTCTTAAACCATATGCTAAATCAATTTCCCTTGGTGTAACATTGGAATCTCCATTATGATGAGATTCTTTAATCAATGAAGCCACACCTTCCCATGTTAATGCGTGACTAGATTGTTGACATTGTTCAATCCATACCATCATCCAATCAAGATTGTTTTTGATGTACAAATGTAGTGCATCCCACTCTCGACCAACTGTATCGAAAAAAATTGAAATTCACAAATGACATATAATTAGTTAATTACCACGGTATACGACCTTAATTTATAATTGATGTATATTGAAGATTAATAATTAAATAAGTACAATATACATAAAAACCAAATGTAAAATGTATTCTAATTAATCTCCATGACCATATTATAATTACATGTCAGTTTCCTCAATCTACCTTTCCCCATCAGGTACTCCCCTTCGAATTTATTAATGGAGTTGGGATCCCAAATGCGATCTACATGGATCTTTGCTGCAAACTTAGGAAGATATTCAGTAATGTACACCATGGTTTGGTATACCATATATCCCCCCACCATAGAACCCTCAGGATGTGCTCTTTGTCTAACCAAAGCCTTCAAAAATTTCAAGTGCTTCTCAACCATCCACATTGACCTTGTGTGTACAGGTCCACACAATTCAATCTCCTCAACTTGGTGTATGAGGTAGTGTTCTTGTGCATTGAAAAATGTTGAAGGTAGACAATTTTGCATTTCACACATTAGACGAAGAATTTTTCTCTTCCAATAATTTATATCTTCTTTATGGATTGCTTTAGATGACAACCATCTACAAGTGATTCAATGCACAAATATATTAACGAGATTTAACAATAATATACAACGAATTCAACAAATATCGCTACTTACCTCATGTATTTTCCAAGATCATATATAACTTGCTTGAAATTGTTCTCGAAGTTGTTTGGGAGAGATAGAGGTAGAACATACTATGACAATTATAAAATGATCTTTTCATTAGTTTTCCAAAAGTTGTAAACATAATACACTGAAAAGTACATGCAGTATACAAATACATATATAATATACTAGAATAATTACCTTAATGAAGGTATGCCAATCATGCATTTTCATCCCTGACCCAAATTAGCCTTTCTTTGTTATGATATTGTTTATGTTCGCAGCAAATCTTGTGGGAAATCAATTTTTTTCATGTGAATTCTTTTATAGGATTGCTTTTTTGCTCCATTAATAACCAAGGAAGGGAACTTATATTAATTTGGTCTCCATCACTATTTGATTGAATGATATTTTTCATAGCATGATTGGCTTCTTGAATGTCACTACAAATTTTGACAATTTTTTCTTTATCATGCCTTCCATCCAATATTTTCCATTACATTTCTGTCATATTCTTTCCGATATGCATTGTATCATACAAATGCACAATTTGTAGCTTCTCATAGTAGGGCAACCTACTAAATTGTCTGGGATAACTTTTTAGTCCCCGTGGAAGCCGACCATTAATTCCTTGACAACCTTCATGAAGCATATAAGTTAAACAAAATTAACAACGGCAATCATTGTCAATTACAACATGAGTAAACACAACACAATATAAAAATATAAATTCAAAACATATCATATATGATAGATAAAAAATTTGATCCGATGTATATCCTTGACGATTAATTCTATTATATTCCAACTTCCATAGGCGAGGTGTCATTCTTCTTGGTTTTGATGTAGTCTCTTCATTCCCATTGAAAAGATGTTTTTCAGTAGTTCAATACTTATGATTTCTGTATAGCAAGTGCCTATTCTCATCAATTACCTACTTTCCTAAACTTGTTGAATGACGAGATGACCACAAATTGGACATGCAAATTTTTCCTTTGTTTGAAGACCTGCAAATCATATATAATTGGATTAAATATGTCAATTTTTATAATTATATATAATGAATAGATTATTTAAAAAACATGCATGATATCTACTTCATAAAATTAAATATCGTTAAAATCATGCAGTCGAACGTTATAACATACCAAAAAAATGTGTTAGCCCTGAGGCATCATGAATTGTCCATACAAGCATTTCATGGAATTGAAATTGTCTTTGTCCTATTGGTCTAGATACGCCATACATAGTGATACCATTCCATAACTTTATTAACTCGTCGATAAGAGGCTTGATATATACATTCATATCTGTAACTTGGTACTTACCTAGTTGAATGAACATAAACATTACATAATTATTATATTAATTTTACTGCAATATATATAAATGAATGTACATGACTATTAAATGAAAAAAATATGTCATTATGCAACAATTAAGACAAATGAGATGCTACTACATTAAAGAAAATTGAAGTAAACAAATGCCTAGAACAATCATTGCCAACATTATGTGCTCCCTCTTTATTGACATCCATGGAGGAATGCTATTGTTGATAACAAAAATAGGCCACACCGAGTAAATAGATCTTAGCTCTCCAAATGGATTGACACCGTCCATTGCTAATGAAAGCCTGAGATTACGAGGTTCTTTCTTTAAAGTGTGGCCATTTTTCCTCCATGTCCCTAAATGTAGAACCATCCATAGGCATTCGAAGAATGTCATCTCCACTTCTATTCCGTTAATGGTAATCCACAAATTGCGCTAAGCTTTCGCACCTAAATAATTGCTGCATACGTGGAATAATGGGAATATAACGAAGAATCTTGCAAGGCACCTTTTTTGTTAGTTGATCTGTTTGATATCTACTGATATGACATTTTGGGAATTCTGTTGCAAATTCATGTTGTTTATGATATATAATATGATCATTGGGACATGCATCTATTGCTTGATACTCCATTCAATATATCTTTCATAATGCCAGATAAATCTCGATATGAGTGATGTAACATATTTGATGGTGGTAACAAAAATTCACCAATCAATCTACAATAAAAAAATAATTTGTTAATATAAAGAATATTAATGCTACATATTTCATCCTTTATTTAGTAGTGATGAACTAACAACAATTATAATAGATGAAAAAAGATAACATATATGACATACCTTAACATCCGTGAGATTGCTATGTTGGATAAACCATTCATAACCTTCAAGTTCACCAACAACAATATAGCAGAGAGAAGAGTTGTTTGGGAGCCTTCATAAAGGGGCTCGCATGCCTTCTGAAGTACAGGTAAATCATGAACATCATAAAATTCATCTCGATCAACATGATCAGTTGTGCCACTAAATGTGTCATGGATCAATGTATTTGTAGCATCATCTTCAACCATGTTTTCTGGCGCATGATCATCTTCTTCCATAGGATCATTAAATTCATCTTCGATATTCACAGCTCCATGTTCCTCCGCTTGCAAAACCAAATTCTCCGGGCTGTGATAATCCATATCATGTGCCCTAGGACGCCCCACCTTTATAATAATGACAGACACAAATAAACCATGATCATGATCAAGTTATTTTTTTTATATATAAAATATTAAAACAATATAAACATTTACAAATTCAACCAATATAAACAGATATAATGAACAACTTACCAATGGATGATAACCATGCCCCCTTCAAAATGACCATGCTGTCTACAATGTTTCTCAGCTGTTGTGATTAAAAGTCTTCTCATCTTTAAGCCCTTGCAATTATTGCAAGGACAATAAAATTTCCCATCACCCTTTCTTTTCAATCTAGCCCACAATCTATGAAGTGACTCCTCATTTTGTTTTGGACTAATATTATCTGACATGATTTTTCTTTACCAAACTTGAATATTTAGATCTTCAAAATATATCAAACTCACACTCCAATAATTTTTAATCATAGACAGGTAACAAAATCTACTAATTATGATATTTTACACCAAATTTTTTTGGCATGCAACCACCCCTACAAAATAGAAGATAGTCTGAAGTTAATGACCCCAAAAAACACTTTAAAATTCTAATTCCAAAAATTATTAAATTCTGATTTTACTATGATTTCCAACTGCTAGACTCCTAAAATCAGAATATTGAACTTGCACAACAAAATCTAGAAATGAAATTATGAAAATGCATGAGTCTAAAAATGAAATCTGATGAGATGTTGCTTTAAAATATGATTTTCAAACCTGGAAGTACAAATCTGACTTCACAAATGAATTCTGGAAATAAAATAGTATGGTATAATAAAGAGTTTCATTTGAAGTGGACCACCCTATTATATGCCTTGATAAAGTTAAAATATATATGAATTTTATGTATAGTATAGCCTGCATAGTCATAAGTCTTATTCACATCCCTACTTTGGATATCAATAGGAAACACCATTAGATGGCCTCCTTGAAAGTTCAATCTGTTAAGGGAATAATGAAAGGGTCTTCCTTAATGATTACATCCATCTGACAAAAAATAGTGTATGGCTGAATAAGGATGATATCATTTTGAAAGAGTAAAATGATTGCTGAGACCGATCCTAACATATTTATGTTGAATCCAATACATACAAACAATCTTGTGTAGACCTTCACTTCCACACTCTCGAAAAAATTGTTTTGTAAGGACAACACTTCATTTGCATAGTTTTGTAGGTTAATCTAAATCTTGTTCTCACAAGCAACTTCAAATGTCTCATTCACTTCCATCTACTTATGAAGCAAGCCTCTATCTAAATTGACTTCACCATTACAATAGTGCTTCAAAATATCATAGGGCCATCCTCTTGTTTTATATGTCAAATCTATTGCCATTTATATTGAATTTTCTTCCATCCATGTAATTCATGTCTTTGGTTACAATTTTTATTCTAGAATCTATATACAACTTCCTCCCTCCTATTGACATAGAATTAGTATGGAATACTATCTTGACTTTTAAGCTAAATATTAAAAATTGGTTAGAGCTTATACTATGCAAAGGAGAATAAGAATAAACCATAACCTTATCAGCAATTGAAATAGATAAGGGGTCACTCTATTCCACACATATTCACATAGACAATGAACATGATATTTGGGGTTCCTACTCTTACTATTTTTCTGTTTATTTATATAATAATAAGTTTACACTACAATATTTTTGTTCTCTTTTTATCTACTCTAACTCCTATTTCCTCTGATACATTCAATAATACTAGTATTGTGCTTCCTCTAAGAACATTATATCATGGTTGAATGTGTAGACATCCAAATTTGATCACTTTCATATGATCAAAATCGTCTACTCTATTCATTTATTTCATTATTAATGATTAAATAATTTATTTAATCCTTATTTCATTTTCTTTCTAAGGTTCCTAAAGTATGTATTTAAATAAGTTAAATACTTTACCTTACACCTTGTTCTTCTCTAAATTAAATAAATATGAAAAATTATTTAATTTAGTCTTTTAACCCATTTGGATTAAAACCAATTTTTAATTCATCTTTTTCTCTCTCCTTGTCACATTCTCCATAACCCCCTTTTAATCCAGATTAAATTAATTAATCTATGATTAGGATGTGCACCACTTAATCTTGATTAAGTGTCACATCCTCCATAATCTCCCACTTGCCTCTAATCTCTCATTAATTATCCTAATCCTATGTTTGCACAACCTTAATCAAAATCATTAGCCATATTTAACTTACCTTTTCTAGTCAACCTTCCCACTTACCCTTTTTAGCCTGGACTCCCTTCCCCATGTGAATTTTTAATTCACATTTATCTAACCAAGGTTCCTCTCTTCCCCATGTGGATTTTTAATTCACATTTTATTCTTCCAAGGTTTAACCTATCCCCATGCAAATGTGACATGTCATTTTACATGTTCCCAAGGCTTCTAGAACCTTGGACTTGTCACATCACCCATATGTGACAAATCTCCAGCTTTTTGGAGACCCTCTCTTATCTACTAGATTCTTCCAATCATTGTGAATTTTTAATTCACCTTTATTCCTCCAAGGAATCTTCTTATCCCCCAAGATCCACCTCATGTACTTCCCTTCCACCTCATTTCCACATCACTCCACCCTAGGACATCTCACATTCCACATGTCAAGATGTGAGGGCTTGTGAGTCCTCAACTCACCATAGCCCTTCATCTTGATCTTGTTGGATCAATCCCAATTGTTGAATTCTCTAGAGAATTCCAATTAGCCTATAAATATCCCCTCATTTCTCTCATTTTGGGAATCAAGTCTTTTGCAACCAAACTCTTGCAAATTTATCATTTGAGCTCTCATCCATCATAACACTTAGCATTCTCATCCATCTTGCATCTTGCATCTATTTAATTTCATTGCCATCCAAGGAGCACACAAGACATCCAAAGATCAAGGGCAAACCAAGAAAGAGCAGCATAGAAGGTATAACAAACAACAATCAATTTGTTTATCTTGCTTTCATATCGTCCATTTTCTTAGGCTAATCTTATTAAGGTGCCCTTTTATCTTGTTACTTCTTCTAATTGCATTATTAGTTTTTATCTAGCATCTCACATTAGGAGTAACATTTTATTAGGATCACATTTCTGCATGCCCGGTGGGACCCACAAAGGGGTCTCTTTCTTTTACGTTTTCTATTGTTTAGTTTGTTTGCAGATGCAGGTCGCAGAGGGGCGAACTTGCCCTCCCAGACGCTGCAGAGGGGTGAACTTTCCCTCCCGGATGCTGCAGAGGGGTGGACTTGCCCTTAATAACACGTTTGAGAATATTTCTTGCTGGTATCTTGCGTATTTTTGCTGCAAATCACAAAGGGCAAAAGATAAACAACTAACATTTGCTTGCAGGGCCTTTGTTTTCTTCTTTGAAAATCTTTCCTTACTGTTTTATCTATTTACTAGCATAAATAGGGGAAAGTAATATTGGTTGCTTGCTGTGTTTGTTTTATTTGTATTACCCTAAAGGGACATTAATTCATTTTCATCTTCTCTCTTTGCACTTTTTTGCGGATCCGAAGGGGGTAGTTGGAAACAGTTAGTGTTTTCTTCTTAGAGGGACCTGCTTGGGGATTTCATCACCCCAAGGGACGATCCCAACCACACGTACTAGCGGGATATATAAAAGGGAGAGCCAAAGCTGTACCCCAATCCAGTTGCATCGTAATTGGCGAAGCCTTGAAGCTAGGGTGATACCTAGATAGATGTGAAGAGTTGGTCCGAGCCTTTCAGTATCTCGCTGGGGTTCCTGATTCACGCTTGTGACAGACTGGTGTTCATGGTTTGTGTCTCACGTACCGAGCGTATATCGAGGACTCCTTAGAAACTTTGTTCATCCTAGAGTAAGACCTTTGCTAGCCATACCCCTTAACACTAATCATAGGATTGTGCTTGTTTAAAGTGTCTTCCTATGAAGAACCAGTGAGTTTCGATAAGTCAAACTGTCGTTGAATCATTTTAAGTCTTTGCCAAAATCCCTCATCCAAACCAAGTTGCCTTTTCCACTGTAGAGGAGCGAACTTGCCCCACTATTTCAGCAGTTTTATTGCAGAGGGGCAAACTTGCCCCACTGTTTCAGCCTTTTCCACTGCAGAGGGGCGAACTTGCCCCACTATTTCAGCAGTTTTACTGTAGAGGGGAGAACTTGCCCCACTGTTTCAACCTTTTCCACTGCAGAGGGGCGAACTTGCCCCCCCTGTTTTAGCATTTTCTACAGAAGTGCGGATACGCCCCATTGAACGGATAGTTTCATCCATTTGACCATTCCAAACGTCCCTTTAACCACCCCAAGTCTCCGTTTGACAATTTGATCATCCTAAACATTCATCTATCCAAATCTAGCATCATCAAAATCGCATCATCCAATCAAATCATCAAACTGATACATCATCAATTGATCGAAACAAATTCAATCAATTCAATCCTCATCTATGTCATCAAGTTAATTCATCCACCAATCCTCATCCAAATCATCAAATTGATACATTCCAATTATCAATTTTGAAGGTTTTGATTTTTATGCAAAAACTTTCGGAGGCCATAACTTTTGACTCGGATGTGGGTTTTGGCTGAAATTTTACGAGAGGTTGCATTATGAGTTGGCATGTGGATTCCTAACCTATCTAAGATATGTTGGACCCCTTTTTAGCACATTCTCGAACCCCCAAAGTTTCATATTGACCCTCAAAATCACAATTTAGTGTTTTTCTCCAGTTTTTAAATAAACACTTTCGTTAATAACTCTGAATCAATATCTCAGATTTTGGATCTTAGTGGGAAATTCATCCTATCTTAATATTGGGTATTTTTTTGAAAAAACTTGGACTCTCAAACGTATTCCTATGAAGTTTCCTAAAATGGCAAAATTTGACAATTTTTGAAAAATGCCAAATTTGGCAAAAATTTGATTGTCAACACCTTACGTCCTCTAGTTGAAACCCATGATCTTGGTTCCAAATCAATCCTATCATATCCTTCAATCCAATCCCAATCTAAGTCCCAATCCAGTTCTAATCTGAGCATTAATCCCATCATCCTAATCTGAGCTTTTATTCAATCCCCATCTGAGCTTTCATCCAATCCCCATATGAGCTTTCAATCCATCCTAGTTCTCTATCCATCATCTATTCTTTCCTTCTAATCTATATCCATCATGAATCTTTATCCCCCTCTCACACGACTAATAATAGTAGTCAAGGGGAATCCTAACTCTGTTGATGATGATAACGAAAATCTTGTTGATCATGAAGATTGTTATATAGATCCCCTTGACGCTATCATTGCTAGCAAGCTCTCTCCAATCACCTCCCAAAATCCCACTACTTTTTCAAACTATCCCACCATGCCTTCATCCACATCTAATAATGGTCCTTATGCTACCCTTGACAAGGGATATCCAACTTCTTCACCATCGACATACTCATCATGTCCTCCCTTTCAACCCCTATCCTATCCAACATCCATATCCTCCTCTCCTTATCATCATCAACAATCCCAATACCTCTACCTTAATCCCACATCCCCATCTTCT
This sequence comes from Sequoiadendron giganteum, assembly GCA_007115665.2. NCBI lineage: Eukaryota > Viridiplantae > Streptophyta > Pinopsida > Cupressales > Cupressaceae > Sequoiadendron > Sequoiadendron giganteum. The sequence goes on from CM021100.1 coordinate 547,268,158, forward strand.
CATCCTAATCCAACACTCACACATTCCTATCACAATCCCCCATACCAATATTCCTCCTATCCTAATCCACCATCTCAATCCTCTCATCCTAATCTACCATCCATATCCTCCTATGCCAACCCACCATACATGTCCTCCTACGATGGTTCACCTCCTCAATCTTCCTATTCTAATCCAACATCCATACCTTCCTATCACAATCCCCCATCCCAGTACCCTTACATTAATTCTGCATCTCCCCATTCTAATCCTTCATCCACATCTTCCTACTATCACTCCCCATCCCAATATAACCCAACATCTACATCCTCCTACATCACTCCCCCTTTTCCCACATTATATCTTAGTCCTACATCCATTCCAATCCCTTCATCTAATCCTAATCCTCCATCTCCTCCTATTCCTACATCTAATCCTCATCCACACATCCACTCATATAATCCTCCAATTCTTAATCCTAATCCTACATCCAATCCCATACCCACATCTAATCCTAATCCTCCATCTCCTCCTAGTCCTACATCCAATCCCATCCACTCCTCTAATCATAATCCTCCATCTCCTCCTAGTCTTCCATCCAATCCCTAATCCTAATCCTCCATATCCTCCTAGTCCTACATCCAATCCTATCCACTCCTCTAATCATAATCCTCCATCTCCTCCTAGTCCTCCATCCAATCCCATCCCCACATCCAATCCTAATCCAAAAATCCCTAATCCTAATCCTCCATATCCTCTTAGTCCTCCATCCAATCCCATCTCCACATCTAATCCTAATCCTCCATCTCCTCTTAGTCCTCCATCCAATCCCATCTCCACATCTAATCCTAATCCACCAATTCCTAATCCTAATCACAATCCTTCATCTCCTCCTAGTTCTACATCTAATCCTCATCCACACATCTAGTCATATAATCCTCCAATTCCTAATCCTAATCCTCCATCTCCTCCTAGTCCTCCATCCATTCCCATCCCTTCATCTCCTCCTAGTCCTCCATCCAATCCCATCTCCACATCTAATCCTAATCCACAAATCCCTAATCCTAATCCTCCATCTCCTCTTAGTCCTCCATCTAATCCAAAATCCACACATCTAGTCATGTAATCCTCCAATTCCTAATCCCACTCCTCCATCTCCTCCTATTCCTCCATCCAATCCTAATCCATCAATCCCTAATCCTTCATCCATTCCCATCCCTTCATCTAATCCTAATCCTCCATCTCCTCCTAGTCCCCCATCCATTCCTATTCCTTAATCTAATCCTAATCCTCCATCTCCTCCTAGTCCCCCATCCATTCCCATCCCTTCATCTAATTATAATCCTCCATCTCCTCCTAGCCCTCCATCCAATCCCATCCCCACGTCTAATCCTAATCCTCCAATCCCTAATCCTCCATCCCTTCCCATCACTCTACCTAATCCTACATCCCTTCCAAATGTTTCCCAAGGACTCATGCAAGAAGAGACACCATGCCCTCCCACTTTATCATATACTATCACTAGTGATGAGGCCCTTCTCCATCCTACACCTATCCCTCTCATCACCATTCCTACCACCATCCAAACGATTGAGCCGGTCAAACCCATCGAATCCATTGAATCCCCATATTCTACTACTAGATCCACTAAATCCATTGAAGACATCCAATCCCCTCCTCCTAGTCCTAATATTCACAAACTTCAATCCAATGACCTTCATGAATCCTCCATCCTCCTCTCTGCCCCAATTGAGGAGTCCCTCCAACACTCTTCCATCATCATACATCCCACACAAGATGAGTCATGCCAAGTGCTTGATCCAAAGCATACAAGCATATCCCCTCCTCCAAATCAAGATCCCTCCATCCCATCTACTCCATCTCAAGAACATAGTCTTCCATCCATTTCATCTCATGATCCATATCCTCAACCAAGTCATGATCCTATCCTCCCATCCACCCCATCTCAAGATCACACTATCTCCTCCACTCCATCCCATGATCCCCTTTGCCTTCAAGATCCAATCACCCCATCTCATGAGCCCTTATCATCCACTGCCATAAATCTAGATCCCATTGTACTCCCCAATTCCTTTCATGATCCCTTATCACTCATTCCTCCTGATATTGCTATCCCCTCATCTCCATCACATGATCCTTCATTGCCATCTAGTCTTACCATCCCAATGCCAGTTTTGTATCACCTTGGTCGCATTACACTTATCCATGGTGGCCTTCTTACAGAAGCAAAACAAGGTATAGGCACCACCTTTCCTCCTCCACCTGCTAACACACTCGCATCATGCTTCCAAAAGAATAAGCATCCTGCCATAGATCATATGCTTGAGAACATGAACTATCAAGGAAAAGGTTTAGGCCTTCATGAGCAAGGTATTTTAGAACCCATTCAAGTCAAAGAACATCTAGGCACACATGGTCTTGGATAGGTCTCCCAAAACTCGCACTCTACAGATGTTGGTACAACCTTCGTACATCCTAAACGATCCTCTTCCAAAGGCACAAGAGGTACTTCCCATCGTTATACCAAGTCATATGCCGCCATCCCCCCTCCTCCATCATATCACCTAAAAACAACCATCCATCTTCCTCCCTCATCCTCTAAATCCATTTTGGGTCCTTATGTCCCTCTATCCATCATTTCTTATCCTCCATCTACTATGGTTTCTCATATCCCTCCATCAAACCCCACACATCCTCCATATACACAGTCTATTTTGGGTCCTCATATCCCAAAATCACCCCCTCCATCTTATCCTATTCATCCTTTCATTCATCCACCCCCTCTCCCTAGTACACAACATAAAAATCCTACCTTCATAACTCCTAATCAGGATCAACAAAGGCACATACCTACACATTCTCCATCTACACGTAATCCCTATAACCCTACCTCCATCGCTCCACCTCATCCATCTCCTCATACCCATCCCGTTGCTACTAAAATAAATTTGGATGGCAACGCAACAATACATAAATCCAAACATCCACATGAATCTAAAGTTCCTCATGTCCCCTTCAAAAGACATGTTGAAGAACAGAAAAATCGAATCCAAAATCCCAATCAATCCAAAAGGCCACAAAGGGCCACTAAAACAACACTCAAAACCATGTGGATCCCAAAGAAAAAAGGTACCATACCTTCAAATGACATGTCCATAATGACATCAAAAGTTGCTATTCCTCCACAAAATCATTTGCATCCTCCATCTCCTAAATCTGTTTTGGGTCCTTATGTCCCAAAATTCCCTATCCTAATGCCTCCATTATCACCACATTATCCACCCATCAACCCTCCTATCATTTCACATCTACCACATGTGCCAATGTTGGTCCTGAACACCTTCCTCGATCACACATCCACTCCATCGTTCCATCCATACACCTTCCAACATCCCATCCACTATCCCCTCTATCTCCCCCATCAAATTCCTTTAATCCATCCTCTTGCATAAACCATCCATTCTAATAAGGTTGTACCAACATCCGAATAGTCACTTCAAACATGGGCTCTTATTACCTCATATGGAACTTGATGCGTGAGTCATTCATCCATATCCTTATCAACTATCCTCTAAAATCCGCATATCCATCTTCGTCCACATCCTACTCCAAAAATGGAAAAAATCAGAAAAATACAAAAAAAAAAAAAAAATAGTATAGAGAAAATCATTCGTCCAATGGTGAAAACTTGGCAAACAAGCATCATGCATAAATTCCCCATCTAGTCTCCTTCCATGATTGGGGGCAACATCCACTTACACATTCCTTTCCTCCATCTCCTACATCTGCCTATCTTCCACATCCTATCCATCCTATCCCATTTATCCCACTCCCTCCATCTTCCTTGTGATCTTGATAAATGTAGAGGCAAACCTATATACATGCTTTGGACACCTATTGGCATATATTCCCATCCTTACACTATCATATTCCTTATCCACCTCTCTCTATCTTCCATTGTCCATACACTATCATATTCCTTATCCACCTCTCTCTATCTTCCATTGTCCATACACTATCATATTCCTTATCCACCTGTATCTATCTTCAATTGCCCATCTCACTCCCTTATCCACCCATCTTGCTATCCCTCTTGCCTTGCCATGCATGACACATATAGAGTGGGGGCATCTCCTTATTTTCAATTGGGCCCTTGGAGACATCATCCATCCATTCCGCTAGGTAATCCTCTCCATCTCCCCATCCTCTCATCCCCTAGCCCTTTTCATCCTTTCATCCTTATCTCCCCATTCATCTATCTAAATATCCAATCCATCTCCCCATCCTCTCATCCCCTAGTCCTTTTCATCCTTTCATCCTTATCTCCCCATTCATCTATCTAAATATTCAATCCTTCTCCCTATCCTTATCTTCCTATCTACCCATCCACTAGTCCTTTTCCATCTTTTCATCCTTATCTCCTCATCCATTTATCTACCCAGTAATCCATGTCATCTTTCTGAATCCTTATCCTTCTATCCATATATCCTAGCATCTTTCTATCTCCCCATCTTTATCAATCCATCCATTTTCCTTCCATCTCATAATCCCTTGTCATTGGTCTCTAGCTATATACCCTCATGCAATCCAATGACTTGATATCTCACTATCATCATTTCTCACATCTTTCCAATCCTTATCCTCCCATCCATTTATCCATCCAATTTTGTATCCCTCTATCCACCTATCCTCACATCTTTCTATCTCTCCATCTTTATCCATCCATCCATTTCCCCCTATCTCATTATCCCTTGTCATTGGTATCTAGCTATCGGCTACCCCCATGAAATCCAATGCCATGATATCTCACTATTGTCATTCCTATCTATTTCTCACATATTTACAACATCCTCTCAATCTTCATCTCATTTATCCACCTATCCTCACATCTTTCGATCTCCCCATCTTTATCAATCCATCCATTTATCTCTATTTTCCTCCCCTCTCATAATCGCTTGTCATTGGTATCTAGCTACAGGCTACCCCCACACAATCCAATGCCATCCATCCTACTATCTCCTCACTTTTCATCCCTCATCCATCCATCCTCTCACCCTCCCAATTCATCTTCTAATAATCTTGATCACTATCCCATCCCCGAGCTTCGCATAACCCACATCCAACATATCAACCATCATCCTATCCAATCCTACAAGTCTATCTTGTCTCATCATATCCGCTCCATCCTTTTATCCATTTGTCTTGGTCATCTCATCATCCCTTATCTATTGTCTATCATCAGTCTCTTGTCGAGCTATGTTGCCCCTACGCTTTCACGTAGGCAAGGTTGATTATTTGATCTGCCCCTGGGGCTTTGTCTTTTGTCTACTTTGTCCTCTTCCATCGTCTATCTTTGGCCTCGTGTCGAACTACGTTGCCCTTGTGCTTTCACATAGGCAAGGTCAATCATTTAGTCCGTCCCCTGGGCATTTTTTCCATCTGATCATTACCCTCCATCCTCTGTCTTCATCATCCTCTTTCCACTTTTACCATGGTCTTTTCCTCAAATACGAGGGCTCTACGCTTTCACGTAGGCAAGGTTGATCTTTGATCAACCCTCGAGCCCCTAGGTCTTTAGGTTCAGTCTTGTGTCATGTCATCTTGTTGTATCATCATGTATGTCCCTATCCGAGCTAGTGCTTATCAAATAATGATCATCTATATCACAAGATCCAATTGGTTTCTGGTATCCTACATCATGTCAATCTTTTAATTTACTATCCATCATTGGTCTCAACAAGATGTATCCTTCCTAACAGACCTCATCAACCCCATCCATCATCTTGATCCTATGGCAAAGGACATTTGAAATTGATTGTGATCTTTTGATGCTTTTGGATTTTGTTTATCATTTGAGCTCCCTATCATCACTTGTCATGGTTGCCTTGATCCATCATATCATGGTGTGCTTTGACTAGTAAGCACAGGGGCACATCTTTCTCATTTATTTGTTTATGTCTTCTTGGTTGTCCCACGTAGTACCCACCAAGATCCCTGAGGTCTTGTGTTATGCTGGGGCATCCTTTTGCGCTTGTGGTTATTCCAATACCTGGCTCGACCAAAGCCATCGTGACTATGGGGTGTTGGGATAGCCTTCTTGTTTGTTGTGTTTGTCTTCTACATTAGACATTAATCCATCTTGGTTTACATACCCTGACGGTCGGTGTCTTATGCTATAGCAAAAATTAGTGCTCTATGGATGGAAAATTGCATTCATGTCGCATTTTATTTCATTGCATATTCACCCTTCATCTAGTTCTTCTTCCTCTTCCTCCCACTTTTTTTTCTCTCTTTCTTTCTCTCTTTTTTCTCTTCTTATCCTATCTTTCTTTCGCCCCTACAGCGGGGCGGACCCGCCCTTGGCCTGTCGGGGCGGACCTGCCCTCGACCTGTCGGGGCGGACCTGCCTGCGACTTGCTGGGTCAGATCCACCCCCTGTAGCAGGGCGAATCTGCCCTCTGCCGGTCGGGGCATATCAGCCCCCTGCAGCAGGGCGGACCCGCCCGCAGCTTGTTGGGTTGGATCCACCCCCTGCAGTGGGGTGAAGCC